>CM060709.1:217711801-217855375 GCA_030686995.1 Artemisia argyi | reverse complement strand
TCAAAATTAAATACCTGTTTATAGCATTAGCATGATATCATATAGATGAGAATTACAGTTTTTAAGAAACAAATCTGAAAAGATAACTTCGGAACTAAAGAAAAACGGAAACGGGAGATCATAAAGGACAAGGATCCATAGCCATACACAATGTGAAATATTATTGCTTGCATTTGATAAAGAGCTCTCCAGAACCATCATTCCAAGAAACTCTAATTGTTACACAGTCTACGACAGCTTGTGTATTAAAAGCAACCTAAACCCATCACCATCAATACAAATTAACCAAGTTCAACAACAAAGGAAAAAACATAGTTAATCCAGTTTACAGGTATGGTTTGGTTCACAATGCTCTTTTGATTTATGCCTTGAGGAGACTCACGGCAAATGTAAGATTGACCAATATAAGACCAAGGATTGCGACGCTGTTCAGTCCCCTGTTAACAAAACATGCAAGCGGAAGTGAGTACCATCCTAACAAACAACTTCACTATTTAAGTTATGTTTAGTAGGTCCTATTTACATCACGTAAACGTAATATATGCCATACAACGTCCACAATGGAGATGAAAATGAGAAACATGCACCATCTCTCTATGGTTAAATCTCTGTTAGCCACTAGATTGTTTGTTTCACTAAGATGTTTTGGATCAGACCGCCACATCTCACTGTTAAGAGGTGTTTGAGAAGTCTAAATATGAATCAAATAACGTTGTTTGTTTTTTGATATGGTAAATGAATGGTGTCAAATTTTGCAATTTAAATATGAAAAACATTGCATTTTATCTAAAAAAGATCACTAAATAACGTCAATCGTATATTTATGTCAAATCAATAAATGTGTGTAAATGTTTATTATACATATATGTCTTAAATCGCAAATTTGTAACACATTTTTCGTTACATATTTGTAAAACAAGAAAGCAAAAAAAAAAAAAAAAAAAAAAAAGGAAACAATCTATGAATATATATAATTAAGGAAAAAAAAACTATAAATATAATTCACGAAATAACAGATTCAATAAACAAAAACATAATATAGAAACAAAAGTATAATCCATTAAGAGGCAATAAGATACCCCCTCCACCTTAATGAGCAAGACCCAAAACATCTTATGGCCTCTTACTGAAAATGAAAAAACAAACACCCTAACCTCTTACCGCCTCTTATCGAGTCGGAGGTAAGAGGCAATAAGAGGTATTTTTTGAAAAATAAACACCCCCTGACGGGAACACAAAGATAAGTGTCACTGCTTGCCAGAAAGGATGGCGCAACAGCGACAGCTAGGCAGAGAGTATATCTTAACTACATCGCAAAATATCTTTAATTCCATTTTTTTTCACAAAAATATAAACTTTGTGAGCTTAATTTATTTCGTGTATGTGACATGCCAATGGAGAAAAGTGATGAAGACCACAACTTTAATGGTTTGATTTCTATATGTTGGCTGCTCTCATCATTAGGGTCTATCATCGATCTTAAGTCTTAACTAACTTGATCATACATATCTACCATATTCCTGATTAGAGTAAGCCCAAATGGATGAGTGGATCATTCAACACCTGCGGCACAAACCCATTTTTGACCTATCGGTCCTAGTATCATAGGCGACCGAACGGCCGCCCCCTAATTACTAGACCAACCTGCTATAATAATTCCATAAACACCTAGCGAAGATATGGCAAACAAATACTAAATGTAGCCACTGGAGCCATTCTAAAAAGGGAGAAATTTGCACTACTTGGTGAAATGGGTTCTTTTATAATCAATTTAGTGGTGGTGACAGAAACGTATCTTGCTATCAACCTCCGTTACATAAAGATACATGCCACTAACTCACACTTGCAAACATCAACACTAAATTACACAGTGGAGTCAACCCAAAAAATGTGTTCTGTGTTCAGTAAAGTCAACTCAACTCAGATCTTAGAACCATATACTCAATAATAAAGTAAGCACATGTTGGGGAATTGGGATTGTTCTTTCTGAAATACTCGAGGCGTATTTGGGTAGGCTTATGCTAAAAGCCTAACAAGCGTATTAACTTTAAAGAAATCCCTTATCCAGGGGATAAGCTTATTAGCTTATTTCTCCCAATAAAATACACAACTTTTATGAAAGAAGCTAATTCAAACAACTCCAAAGTATTTGGTAGCTTTTCGAAGATTAATTAGCTATTAAGCACCTAAAACATGCCCCAAACACCCCCTCAGTCTTGTTTTTACATGTGATAATAAGAAGCAGTAACAATAAGCATATACCAAAAACCATCAAACCAAAAAACTCCCAATATAGAATTCAGAATCATGCTTAAAGATGATCAAATCACAGTCAAAACTCAAAAGTAGTCAGGATATACAAGTGTTCAAAGGTTGAGTTGACATACCCAATGGGAAGACGTCCCTTAGGATCACCGGATGAGTAACCAGTGAAATAGAAAAACCGACTAATTGTGTACCCTAATCCCAGACCAGAGCAAATTAGTGGGTGTTTAAGCCCACCAACAACCATCAAAACAAAGAATATCGGCAATGTCTCAAGCGAGTTTTGATGTCCTCTCTGCAAACAAACAAACAAAGTTACTCAAATGGAAACAAGCAAATCAAACGAATTATTATCGAAACTCTGCAGAAAGCGAACAAACCTGCACACAGTTGAAGAGTTTGAAATCCTTGGTATCAGCTTCAGTAGCATACAGTGTTGGGTAAAAAACCTTGTACCTTCATCATTTTGAATTGCTTGTTATTCCAATTGTTAATCCTCACTAAATCAAGTGTTTTGACAAGCTTATCTAAACATCTTATCAGCTTCTGCTAATCAACTTATTTAAGCTGTTTGCCAGCTTCTTTGCAAAAGCTACTAATATCTAACCTTATATCATACATAACTCAGCAAAATAAAAAGTTGCTTATCTACAGTTGTAGTCTACAATTAGAAAACTAGTCAGGCTTAATAATGATAACCCATTTTGAATAAGCAGACAACTTATCTAAAAACTGAAGAAACAATAAGTAATAAGGGAATTAATTAAACTTACTTCTTACGGGCCTTGCCGACTTGAATCTGCATATAGAAATTCAAAAAGCAATAAGCAACAAGATTTAGCAGGACGTATCCATACTCTTTTGGCAATAATTCAACTATTCCACTCATCTTATCTTTCTTTTTTTAGTAAGTTTTTTTTGGGGATGAAGATCTGAAAATGAGTCAGTTGGTTGATAAAGGAGGAATTTGGCAAAAGGATTTAAGGATGTGTGAACACGTTTTACATGAACTAAGACGTTCTCTTTGTAGTGTTCTTAAAGTCCTTTTAGTTTGGTTTGTTCACATGTTTTTACCTCTGACTTTATTACTCCGTATTTCTTTTTTACATTTGGAAATCAACATGCATTCAAACATCCGCAAATAAGGACCAAGATTTGACCCACATTAAAGGTATGTTTCTTTTTACTTTTAGCTAAAAGATTGGGTCCATATAAGTATTTAATAATTGCTTATTATTATTTTTTTTTATTATGGGCCCCTTTATTTTCACTAATTCCTCTATATCTAGTATCCACAAGCCATAAAATGCGACATTCTCCTCATCTAAAGGTACTAAGAGACATGGGATCACGTGGAACCTACATATATTTATATGACTCTGAATCCGAAAAAAAAAAAAAAAAAAAAAAAAAAAACACCTTAAGTGGCTCATATGGTAGAAAATTGGTTTTAAAGATAATATTTTTTACCAATCAAATATTACTTTATGTTTTAACAAATTAGACTGAGAATTTATTTTGTAAAGATAATATTTGATTGGTAGAAAATATAGTTAATGAAAAATATTAAAACTGTGTGCAAAATTTAAGTGGACAATTATTTATAAAACGAATGGAGCATAAGTATGACTTGTTTGTTTAGTGAGTGTTTGCTGTAGCGATGTTCACTTGTGTCTTTCTCCTAAATTTAGTTGACATGAAACACCAGGTGTTGTAAGAAACAAAAGGAGTTTTACACAAAGTAGAGGGGCCAATGACCCATTCCCATTCTAACTTTCTTTCTTTCTTTCTGCTCAAGTTTACATTCGCGCTTGGCATGATCAATATTTTAAACACATAAATCCATCCAGTTTAGCAATTCATAATAAATAAACCACTAGCATTAAATTATGGTAAAAGTACCTCCTATACAAAAGTCAAAAAGGTATAATCAATGGCGGACCTAGGATTTTTCAAAGCGGGGAGAAAAAAAATTTTTTTTTAATAAAATTTGTAATACACTTTAATAAAAAGGTCATATATATATATATATATATATATATATATATATATATATGGAAGGGATCAAGTAAGAAGAATAATTAAAATAAGACGTAATTCTAGTCACACATTTCAAATTAGAAAGAAAATTTTGAAGGAAGATGCATCCACTTTTGTAGGTGCATCTGAAATGTGTGATTATAGTTACTTTTATCATTCCTATTTTAATTATTCTTCTTATTTGATCCTAACTCTACATATATATATATATATATATATATATATATATATATATATATATATATATATATATATATATATATATATATATATATATATATATATATATATATATATAGACTTAGGTTAAAATAAAAAGAATAGGAAGCCACCATATCGTGACATGTGTCCCATTCTCACTCCCTCATTTTTTTACTCTTAGAGGCTTTTTTGTCTTTTAATATATTTCCCTTTAGTATATATATATAAATTTTTTCTCATTATCACCAGAAAAAACACACAGTCGACTTATCCACCGTATCTTTCCGCACACTCTTTTCTTCTTATCTAGCGTGATCATCGTGATCACCAGCGTGATCATTATCCACCGTGATTATTCTCCACCGTATTCCACCGTGATGTCGATCGATTCTAACCAGTGTTCATCATCATTGTCTAACCACTGTTCATCTTCTAGTAATAATCATTCATCATCATCAACAATTTCTTCAACATTATTTAATCATGATCGTAAGTTTGATATGTTTTTTATTATTTTGTTAGTGATTTTAATTGATTTAAAATAATATTTTTATGCTTAAATCACTAATTTTGAATTTATTATGTTTATATCAAACCTGCACACCATGTGTTTGATGATTAGTAATTAGATTTTGATTTAGGTTATGTATGAGTTTGATGCAGTAGATTTATAAATTTGATGCAGTAGATTTATGATTATGATTTCTATATATTAAATTTGATGCACATGAGGTGTGTTTGATGACTTATAATTAGATTTTGATGCAGTAGATGTATAAGCATGATGCAGTATATTTATGAGTATGATTTCTAGATATAGTACTAGGTTTCAGTATATAATTGTGTATTGGAATCCTGCACATCAGGTATGAGTATGATGCAGTAGATTTACAAATTTGATGCAATAGATTTATGAGTATGATTTCTATACAGTAAATTTGATGCACATCAGGTGTGTTTGATTACTAGTAATTAGATTTTGATGCAGTAGATGTATAAGCATGATGCAGTAGATTTATGAGTTTGATTTCTAGATACAGGTTTCAGTATATATATGTCTATAGGAATCCTGCACATCAGTTGTGTTTGAGTATGAGTTTGATGACTAGTTATTAGGGTGCGTTTGGTAGCCATTTCTGGGAATCAACTATCACTATGAAAGTGATAGTTGGTGTTTGTTTAGGGTGCCTGGGCCCACAACTATGACTATGAAAGTCTATTATTTTTCATACTCCATATATGGCTAGAGAGTGGGGAATGGAACTTTCATAGTTAAGTACTATCAAACTCATACCCATTGTCATTCCTCCCAGCATACCAAACGCACCTGTGGAAAACTATAAGGGGGGTTGAATAGTTTTACGTCTTATTTAATTCGTTATAAAGATAGTTTTAGTGTTTTCTTAGCTTTTAAAAACTTAGATTCAATAATATGTGCTCTCAAGTCTTGCACAATATAAACAACTATCAATAAATAATATATAACAATGATAAGTAATGAAATAAGTAAGAGATGGAAAGATCGAACTGTGAGACAAGAGATTTATAGTGGTTCGGCTACAAGGACACCTTCCTTGCCCTACTCCACTCCCCGAGCACCTAATTCGAGAGTTTTCTTCACTATATCAACAAGCTCCCTTATGGCGGAGAAAACCTTACACACCAATTTACACACCAATTTTCACACCACAACTTCTTCACACCTAAGTCACACCTTCTACACAACTTCTTCAAATCAATCTACTTCACAACTAACTACTCCACACCTAGCTTCTTCACTACAATCTAATTCCTAACTTTTCTTCTTCACACCAAGCTACTAACTTATCACACAATTTATATATCTAGCACAACTATCTACAATCAAATATTCACAACAATCTTCACAAAGAATAATGTAAATGATCTTGATGATGCACCAACAACTTGGATGTGGAGATCACAACAAATTGTAATACTTCTTGTCTTGGGGGATAGAAGTATTCTTCTCTTGCACTTGAGAGGATGAAGTTTGAATCACTTTGAAACAAAGAATTATACACTTATAATCAAAGGATAAGAGAATGGAAATGTGGATCTAGATCAGAAAGTTTAGAAGTGCAAAATGTGAGAAAATTCTGAGGAATGAACCAGTATTTATAGGGGAGAAAAATACTGTTCTGGAGCGTGGCCGGTCCCCTTAATTAATGGCCGGTCCCCTTAATGATTAAGGGGGCCGCCTAAGGAATTAAGGGGGCCGCCCCTTCAGAACGTTGGTTTTTCTTGTCTTTTAGTGGGGAATATTTTTCTGGATAAAATTTGCCATTTTTAGTTGGAAATTTGAAATTATATATTTATAATGAATTAAACACATTCTTTTAATTCCAAAAGTAATTTTGTAAAAGATATAAGATGTTTAATACATTTTATAAAAATTCTAGTGATTAGAAAAATTTCCTTTGATCATGAAATGCAATAAACCTTTTGTTTATTCATACCTTAAGTGATATGGAAGCAAAGACAAATATTAAGCACTAAAAACTTGTTTACGTCATAAGTTTTAGATTAATGAGTTTATGCTTTGTAATTATCAAAACATAGAGACATTGTTAATATGCTAACAATGTTTTAAAACATTATTTATGTCAACAATCTCCCCCTTTTTGATGATTACAAAACCTTAAACTCATTAGGTCTAAAAAATAATTTTTAGACAAGTATTTTAGAGTTTAACATTCTCTTCTCCCCCTTTTTGTAAAATCAAAAAGGTTAATGCTCCCCCTTGATGTATGCTCCCCCTCATTTGAGAGCACCAAGGGAATGAGCTATGGAAATCTTGGCTACACAAAATATTAGAAGAGAACAAGGCACATATACATGCAAAGCAATAATTATAAAAATAGATTCATTCAAGCATCATAGAAAGCATTACAACATTTAATATGCTTAAGGCATATTAATCATAATAAAACAAAAGAAAAGACATAGTCCTATATTGCCTAAAAGAGCACTTGGACTTGCTTGCAACTCATGGTTGATTGTTTTATTTGCTTGAAGGATAACATAAGCATAAAGCTTAGTTGTTAGATGGAGAAGGATATGGAGTGGGGTATGGAGCGGAAGAGGTGGACCATACGATATTGTATCGTGTTAAGGGTGGAATGGGATGAGGTCGAGTGAGGAGATATTCAATCCAAGAAATATCTTCACTCAAGTATAGGATTTGTTTTTGAAGCAAGATGCAACAAGGGCAATAGTGAGTGTGGTTTGTAACTTGATCCAAGTTGAGAGAGTGAGGAAGGCAATTGTTGTAGGGTGATGATGGAGGTTGCCCTTTGTTGCGTTGTGCAAGATGCATGGCATTGAGATCACAAAGATCATGGATTTGTGATATTTCATCACGGAACTTTTGCTTTTCCGTGGTAATGCGGAGAAAGTCATTGTGTTGATATGGATGAATTGGGTTTGTGTAGTTGGAGTTGTAGTGGGATGGTTGATCAAACTTGTATGGATCATTACAAGTGATTGGAGGATGAGATGAGTGGTTTGGCATGAAGGAGGATGTTTGGCCAATGTTGTATGGTTTGTAAAGAGGATCAAATGAATGTCCTTGTGAATTTGATGGAAAGTTTGGGAAGTAAGTGGTTGGTGGTGTTGAGTGATTTCCAACTTCATTTGTTATGATGGATTTGTTTCGAGGGCTTTTTCTTCGCCAAACGGGTTTTTCCGTCATTCTTGCAAGCCTTGAGGCTTTTGGTTTTGGTTTGTTTGGAGAAGCCATGAAGGGATGAGTGAAGAGTTTTGAGGATTGGGGGTATTTATAGTGTAAGATTTGTGTGTTTATGGATGGATAAAGTTTGTTTGGGAGATTAGGACAAAATGTGTTGGTGAAAATTGGGAAATGTAGGTTGAAATGGGCTAAAAAGCAGAAAAGATTCTGTAAACCCGATCATCAGATGGTCGGTCCCCTTAATTAGGGGGCGGTCCCCTTAATGATTAAGGGGGCCGCCTTACAAAATTAAGGGGGCCGCCCATCTGGTGATTTCCAGGATGCCAGAATTGGGTTTTTGGCAGAAAATTTGCAGAAAGGTTGTGTGTTTGGATTAGAATTCAAGCAAGTTCAATTCCTTTAGGCAATATAGAATCTAATCTAATCAAGATATAGCATGCATGCAAGAACACATAGGCAAAAGAGCAAATAATCAACACATAATAAGCAAGGGGAGGTAAGTAAAGGCAAGATCACTTAAACTTCCTAAGGCACCTATCTTAGATTAAAGGCAAAGGCAACTAGTGAGTGAAAAACTAGTGATGGATCAAGATGACAACATTATTAGTGAATTTGTCCTAGTGTGTGTCTATATGCAACAAATGTGGAGTTGTGATTGTTTCGACTCTTAAATGCAAAAAGAAATAACGATCCTAAGAAACAATCCAAATGATCTCCTTGATTCAATTTTTGCTCAATCATGAATGTCAAAGACATATATTGGATTATATACCTTGACAATTTATGTGAGAGTTTATGCATGATTTTGAAAAACAATGTTTTTAGTATTAGTCAACAATGCAAGGAAAATGATCTTCATGTGATTCCTAGATGTGAGAATAATTTTTAAAGAAAATTGATTGGGTTTTACAAAGGAGTTTATGCAAAGAAAATAAATTTTCCCAATCTTTAATTTTGTGCGAAATAGATTCCTAGACTCAGAAAAGATGAAATGGAAGAAAAATAAATTTTATGCAAGTATAAATTTGTACTTAGTCAACTTGTTCCATCATTCCTAATCCTAAACGCAAGTGGTTGAATAATTCACGCTTAAGGGGTTTTGTGAATATATCCGCAATGTTGTCTTCCGATGCAACCTTTTCTATAGATATATTTCCTTTTTGTACATTATCCCTAAGAAAATGGTGGCGTATTTCTATGTGTTTAGTCCTAGAGTGTTGCACCGGATTTTTACTTAAGTCTATCGCACCTTTGTTATCACACATAATGGGGACATTTTCTAACCTAATGCCATAGTCTACGAGAGCTTGTTTCATCCATAGTGCTTGTTGACATGCCTTTCCAGTGCTTACATATTCGGCTTCGGTGGTAGAAATAGCAAGAGCGGTTTGCTTCTTTGAAAACCAAGATGTTAGACAACATCCCATAAACGTGCAAATACCGTTAGTGCTCTTTCTATCTACGTAGTCTCCCGCATGATCCGAATCCGCATAGACGATGGTTTTTATGCCGGATCCCTTAGGATACCATAATCCTAAGTGTATAGTGCCTTTAACGTATCGGAAGATACGCTTAACCGCTTCTAGGTGAGAGGTTTTGGGATCCTCTTGAAAACGGGCACAAAGGCAGACACTAAACATGATATCGGGTCTACTTGCCATCAAGTATAGTAAACTACCTATCATTCCTCTATACTTGGTGTTATCTACGGACTCACCTTCATCGTCCTTTGTGAGCTTTACTTCCGTAGACATGGGAGTTTTCATGGGTTTTGAGTCTTCTAGGCCAAATTTCTTAAGCATTTCCTTAATGTACTTAGATTGGTTAAAAAATATTTCATCTTCTAATTGTTTTATTTGTAATCCTAGGAAGAAGTTAAGTTCACCCATCATACTCATCTCAAACTCATCATGCATGATTTTGACAAATTCATCACACATGTCTTGACAAGTCGATCCAAATATAATGTCATCAACATATATTTGGACAATGATGAGATTTGGGTCTTTCCTTTTAGTGAAAAGAGTGTTATCTACCATTCCCATGGAATAATCATGTTTAATAAGAAAAGCTTTTAATCGATCATACCAAGCTTTGGGAGCTTGTTTGAGTCCATACAAAGCTTTCTTTAACTTATAAACATAATCAAGTTTTGCAAAGTCAATGAATCATGGAGATTGTGCCACATATACCTCCTCATTGATAAAACCGTTAAGGAATGCACTTTTCACGTCCATTTGGAATAACTTAAAATCTAGCGCGCAAGCATAGGCAAGTAATATCCTAATCGATTCTAGTCTAGCTACGGGGGCATAAGTTTCGTCATAATCAATTCCTTCTTGTTGATTATAACCTTGGGCAACTAACCTAGCTTTATTCCTAGTAACTATTCCATTCTCATCTAACTTATTCCTATATACCCATTTGGTTCCTATGATGATCATATTCTTTGGATTTGGGACTAATTCCCAAACATCATTTGCCTTAAATTGATTTAATTCTTCTTGCATAGCTATAACCCAACTTTCATCTTTTAAAGCCTCGTTAATATTCTTAGGTTCTATTGCTGAGAGGAAACAAAAGAAATTGTTTTTATCTTGGGCTTGTGACCTAAGGGTTCTTTGGTTAAGATGTCCTATTATATTATCTAATGGATGTGATCTAGATTCTTTAATATTAACAGTTTCGTTATTTTCTAAGTGAATGTCTTCATTATCATTTCCTATGGGTTTTGTTTTACTAACCTCAATAGCTTCATCTTCGACTAAATCATCATCTTCTAAAGGTAATGTTTTAGGATGTGGTGGTGTTTCATCAAATGTTACATTTAGTGATTCCTCTACTTTTATGGAGTGTTTGTTAAGTATTATATATGCTTTGCTATTTTGTGAGTATCCTAAAAATATTCCTTCATATGATTTTGGATCAAACTTAGTGAGGTAATCCTTAGTGTTTAGAATATAACATTTACTTCAAAATACCCTAAAGTAGCTTAAGTTTGGTTTTCTACCTCTTAATAACTCATAAGGAGTTTTTCCTAGAATTCTCCTAATTGATACCCTATTTAAAATATAAGTTGATGTATCTACGGCGTGACACCAAAATTTTTGTGGGATGGATTGTTCATTTAACATAGTTCTACTCATTTCTTGTAGTGACCTATTTTTTCTTTCTACTACGCCATTTGATTGAGGAGTACGAGGAGCGGAGAAATTGTGAGATATTCCATTTAACTCACAATATTTTCCGAATTGTACTTCGTTATCAAATTCCCTACCATGGTCCGTCCTAATGGCAACTATTGAGCATCCTAATTTATTTTGAATCATTTTACTAAATATTTCGAATTTTTCAAAGGCTTGGGTTTTGTCACTTAAAAACCTAGTCCACGTGTATCGTGAGTAGTCATCTACTATTACTAAGGTATATTTGTTTCCTCCATAGCTCCGCACAGCGGATGGAACAAAAAGATCCATATGTAATAATTCTAGGCACCTAGTAGTGGATACTATATTCTTAGCTTCGTGACTAGCATGAGCTTGT
Source organism: Artemisia argyi (assembly GCA_030686995.1). Taxonomy (NCBI): domain Eukaryota; kingdom Viridiplantae; phylum Streptophyta; class Magnoliopsida; order Asterales; family Asteraceae; genus Artemisia; species Artemisia argyi. The sequence continues at coordinate 217,843,617 of CM060709.1, read as the reverse complement.
TTTCCAATTTTACATGCATCACAAAAATGCTTGTCATATTTTAGATTAGGCAAATTTCTAACTAATTCCTTAGAGGCCAAAGATTGTATTTGTTGCATGTTAGCATGTCCTAATCTCCTATGCCACAATGTAGAGTTTTCATCTAGGGTCGTTAGGCATATCCTATCCCCAGGCTTGTTTCCTAGTTTCATAACATATATGCCACCTTTCCTAATTCCTCTACCTATAATTTTTCCATTCTTAACAATTTCACTATCCTCTTCGGTAAATGTGACTCTACATTTATTATCACATATTTGTCCTACACTAAGCAAGTTATATGTTAAATTATCTACATGCTCTACATTTTCAATAGTAAGTGAGTCTTGAGAAATCGTACCTTTGCCAATGATTTTTCCATGTAAGTCACTACCGAAAATAATGTTACCTCCATTGTATGCCTTGTATGTAGAGAATAGCTTGCGGTTCCCCGTCATGTGCCTCGAACATCCGCTATCTTTGATCCATTCGTCAGGTTCCAAGTCAATTCCTAAACATATTTCGTCGGTTTCTTTTGCCATAAAGCACTTTTCGTCTCTTGGCTTTTCAACTTCTTCTTTGTCACTATCACTCCATATTCCACTAACAAAAGCGCCTTGATTTTCATAACCTGGTGGCTTTAGACATTCGCCAATGAGATGATTTGGACTTCCACATCTAAAGCACTTTCTTTTCCCGTAGTTGTCACTTCTATTTCTTTGGAATGCTTTTCTTTCGTCTCGTGATGATCTAGTGAATCTTCCTCGTCTCTTGAAGAATTTCTTAAATTCTCTTACGGCCATTTCATATTCTTCGTCTTCACTTTTGTCACTTGAATCATCATCATCATCACTAGGTTCCTTTTTGGCTTTTAGAGCAATGGATTTGGTTTGTTCTTTCTTGACTTTGACCGTTTCCGAATCTCTTCTTATGATTTCTTCATGAACCTTCAAGTTGCCGATTAGTTCATCTAGTGATAACGTCATCAAGTTCTTTGATTCTTCAATTGCCGTGACCTTAGCTCGCCATTTTGGATGCAATGCCCTAAGAAATTTCCTAACACAATTTTTACTAGAAAATGTCTCATCAAGTGCTTTTAAACTTGTGATAATAGTGTTAAACTTAGCAAAAGCATTATCAATTGATTCCTCTTCCGGAATCGTAAATTGTTCATATTGTTGTACAAGAAGATCTATTTTATTATCTTTGACTTGGCTATTACCTTGGTGAGTAATTAGTAAAAAGTCCCAAATTTCTTTGGCGATTTTACACATAAAAATTCTTTCATATTCTTTGCGTGGTAACGCATTATAAATGACCATTTTAGCCTCATTATTTTTTGCTAATTTCTTTTTCAAATCATCATTTTGTTTTTCGAAAGATACAATTTCATCCATTTTGGTTTCAACATTATATTGAATAGGAGGAAAATCACCAAAGGTAATAATATGCCAAGGATCAAGATCTTTTGATTTCACATACGTTTCGAATCTATTTTTCCAATATAAAAATCCATCACTTTCAAATAGTGGTGGTCTTTGCATAGATTGCCCTTCTAAATATTTTTCAGATTCCATAGATCGTTACAAGTTTTAAAATACAATATATTTTAAAAGTCTTGCTAGACGTGGCTCTTGATACCAATTGTGGAAAACTAGAAGGGGGGTTGAAAAGTTTTACGTCTTTTTTAATTCGTTATAAAGATAGTTTTAGTGTTTTCTTAGCTTTTAAAAACTTAGATTTGATAATATGTGATCTCAAGCTTTGCACAATATAAACAACTATCAATAAATAATATATAACAATGATAAGTAATGAAATAAGTAAGAGATGGAAAGATCGAACCGTGAGACAAGAGATTTATAGTGGTTCGGCTACAAGGACACCGTCCTTGCCCTACTCCACTCCCCGAGCACCTAACTCGAGAGTTTTCTTCACTATATCAACAAGCTCCCTTATGGCGGAGAAAACCTTACACACCAATTTACACACCAATTTACACACCACAACTTCTTCACACCTAAGTCACACCTTCTACACAACTTCTTCAAATCAATCTACTTCACAACTAACTACTCCACACCTAGCTTCTTCACTACAATCTAATTCCTAACTTTTCTTCTTCACACCAAGCTACTAACTAATTACACAATTTATATATCTAGCACAACTATCTACAATCAAATATTCACAACAATCTTCACAAAGAATAATGTAAATGATCTTGATGATGCACCAACAACTTGGATGTGGAGATCACAACAAGTTGTAATACTTCTTGTCTTGGGGGATAGAAGTATTCTTCTCTTGCACTTGAGAGGATGAAGTTTGAATCACTTTGAAACAAAGAATTATACACTTATGATCAAAGGATAAGAGAATGGAAATATGGATCTAGATCAGAAAGTTTAGAAGTGCAAAAGGTGAGAAAATTCTGAGGAATGAACCAGTATTTATAGGGGAGAAAAATACTGTTCTGGAGTGTGGCCAGTCCCCTTAATTAATGGCCGGTCCCCTTAATGATTAAGGGGGCCGCCTAAGGAATTAAGGGGGCCGCCCCTTCAGAACGTTGGTTTTTATTGTCTTTTAGTGGGGAATATTTTTCTGGATACAATTTGCCATTTTTGGTTGGAAATTTGAAATCATATATTTATAATGAATTAAACATATTCTTTTAATTCCAAAAGTAATTTTGTAAAAGATATAAGATGTTTAATACATTTTATAAAAATTCTAGTGATTAGAAAATTTTTCTTTGATCATGAAATGCAATAAACCTTTTGTTTATTCGTACCTTAAGTGATATGGAAGCAAAGACAAATATTAAGCACCAAAAACTTGTTTACGTCATAAGTTTTAGATTAATGAGTTTATGCTTTGTAATTATCAAAACATAGAGACATTGTTAATATGCTAACAATGTTTTAAGACATTATTTATGTCAACAGCACCCTTAGATATATATGCAGTAGATTTATGATTATTATTTCTAGATATAGGACTAGGTTTCAGTATATAAATATCTATAGGAATCCTGCACATCAGGTGTGTTTGATGACTAGTAATTAGATTTTGATGCATTAGATGTATAAGCATGATGCAATAGATTTATGAGTATGATTTCCACTTATAGGACTATGTTTCAGTAGATAAATGTATATAGGAAACCTGCACATCAGGTGTGTTTGATGAATAATAATTTTGCAGTAGATAAATGTCTATAGAACATCATGTTTTGTTGGTGACATTTGTGTTTGATCTTAGTAATGATTTTTGTATATGTGATGCACTACTTTTTATCGGGTTATTATTTACATTCTTTGTGTTAAACGTACAGATGCAGATGTTGAAACCGTTCAAGTTAGAGATCATGGTGGTTTTTATGTTTGTGGAAAAGATTGAACTAGGACATGGTTTCCTGATTGTCTTGTCTTGAAAAACCTATTGAAGGTTGTCAGTTTATTTCAGTTGAACAGGCCTATAATTTTTATGCGTCGTATGGTAAAAAGGGAAGTTTTGACATACGAAGAGGTGGTCAGTACAAGGCAAAAGGTTTTGCAGATGCAACGTTGAAGTATTTCTATTGTTCAAGAGAAGGGTTAAATCAAAATTCCAACGCTAAATCTGATGATAATAATAGAGATAGTGATATAAGAGATCAAAGTGAATTCAGTGATGTTTCTCAAAGGTTTGGTGATGTTAAGAAAAAGGAAAGGAGGAGGACTTCTTTTAGGTGTGGTTGTTTGGCATCACTTACATTTAAGAAAATAGGAAACATTTTTCAAGTTACTAAGTTTGTTGATGGACATAACCACCCCCTAGCAGCTGAAAAAGATATGATTTTTATGAAGAATTCAAGGAACATGGGTTATACAAAGCAGCATTTTCTTTATCAAGTTTCAAATGCAAATTTTGGTCCTGCTATTGGGTTTAGATTGATGAAACAGCTCCATGGTGGGTTTGATCGAGTTGGTACAACAGTCATTGACTGTAAGAATCAGAAGAAAAGAATTAGTATTTTTATTGGAGATAGAGATGCTCAAATGGCTGTTGAGAAGTTGCTGAGTCGAAAACTTCATTCGCCTGGTTTTTTTGTCAATTATTTTAAAGGTAAAGCATATATTCTTTACTTCATTAAAGTTTAACTATTTTCAAGTGCATCATAGTTTATTTTATAGTGCATCACAGTTTAGATTATGCAGTTTTAGTTTCTTACATTTTTTTTTGTTTAGGTGATGATGATAAATTGGCTGGTCTTTTCTGGGCTGATGAAGAAGCTATTAAAGACTACGCTATTTTTGGTGATATAGTTTCATTTGATGCCACATTTAGATCCAACAAGTGTGATTTCTTGCTTATGTTATTTTAATTATTTTTCTATTTTAAACATATTTTCATTTAATTATTTAATATGATTTCAAATTGTAGGTATCAGATGGTATTTGTTCCCTTTACTGATATAAACCATCATAATCGTTGTCTTACATTTGCCTCGGGTTTGCTTGCTGATGAGAGTGCTGGTGCTTACAAATGGTTACTTGATCAATTCAAAGAAGCTTTTGGTAAAGATCCAGATGTTGTTATTACTGATCAAGATCCATCAATGAAAATTGCTATTGTAGAGTGCTTCCCGAACACGAGGCATCGTTTGTGTATGTGGCATATCATGCAGAAATTGACTACAAAGGTATTTTTTATATCCATGCCTATGATGCACTACATTATACATTATAATGCAGTTAATTTGTTTTATATTCATGCTTTATGTTGCCTAAGATGCACTATTATTTTACAAACTGATGCAGTTGAAATTTATATTATCATTTCTTTATTTTTACAGGTTGGTACTGCACTTTGTAGTAGTACAGATTTTAAAAAACGCATATGCGATATTGTGTGGACTGACCAGATATTGCCAGAAGAATTTGAGAGAGAGTGGGAATGTATGATAAATGATTTTGAACTCTGTGATAACAAATGGTTAGGTGATATGTTTAATATGAGGGAAAGATGGATACCTGCGTATCTGCGTGATGTACATATGGCAGGACTAATGCGTACTACTTCAAGATCAGAAAGTGAGAATCATTTTTTTGGTAAATGGACCAGTCCTCACCTTACTCTTGTTGAATTCTTAAGCCATTACGACACTGCTATAGAGTATCAGAGGTACATAGAGCGCAAGAATGACCATGATTCTAGATATAAAACTCCAGTATTCAAAACAGATCTTCTAATGGAAAAAGAAGCATGTAAGCTATATACTAGAACACTATTCTTCGACGTGCAGGATGAGATTTATGCTTCGTATAAGTATTGCATTGCATTGAGTGTTGATCAAGTTGAGAATATGGAGAAATATGCAGTTCGTGATACTCAGTATCATAATGGAAGTCGTGGTGACAATGATTTTCCTGTTTATCAGGTATGTATCAGAAATATTATATACCGTAATGCATACTGATTCACACTTCTATATTATATACTCTATTAATAATCATAGTGATGCAGTAGTTTATTCATTATGATGAAGTAGATTTTGCACTGTGATGCAGTAGATTTTGCACTATGATGCAGTAGTTTATAAACTTTAATGCAGTATTATTCTTATAAACTTTAATGTTCTAGTATTTTTTTATTTTATTAATATCTAAATTTAGTGCATCGCCTATTTTATTAAATCTCAGTGTCATATGTAGTCCATCTCATTATCTTAATTTATTTTGTGACAATTTAAATATAATTTTGATTTGTTTTCATTTATTTTTTGTAGGTTGATTTTTGTAAGTCTGAGATGATTGTTCAATGTAGCTGTAACCGATATGAGTCGTATGGGCTTTTGTGTCGTCATGCATCTATGTTTTAAGGATGAACAATTTTAAGGAGTTTCCTCGAAATTACTTAAAACAACGTTGGTTAAAGAATGCAAAGCCTTCAAGATCTGCTCTTCCAAGAATAATTGGTGCATCAGATTTAGTTCGGAATGAAGTTCTAGATTTGTATGAGATTTTTGAATCTACTGTTGATCGTTTGGTACATGATTTGAGCAAGATGGCTATATATAAAGACAATTTGAAAGAGTTATTGGATCAAGCTATTATTGATATTCCAACAGTTCCAAAGTTGAATGGGAAAGCTGTGATGAGTTCGATGCTAGGTGTCAAAGAGCCGGAGGAACAAACCTTAAACAATCCAGGCCTAAGTAAAACTAAAGGAACTGGTTGTTTTTCAAGGTTTAAGCCTATAGCTTAAGTAACTGTTGAAGAACTATTAAAGAGAAGGACGTATGGCGTATGCGGTCAGAAGGCAGGCCACAATTCTAGGACTTGTGGAAAGGCATTGGCTGAAACTCCACCATCAAAGAAACAAAAGCAACAAGATCAACCAAAAAGAGATGGTTTGAGACAATCTACACGCAAGAATTGAGTATTCTTTTTTTTTTTATTGAATCTACACAAAAAATTGAGTATTCTTTTCCTTTATTTTATGAATAAAGCACTATTATGAATTGAAAAGAAAGAAGGGTATAACATACAATTTTAATGGAATATCATATTAGTTTTTAATATTTTTTGTGTTTTATCATTTTGCTGTCATTATTTAGTTCATAATGATGCATTACAGTTTTAAACTGAGATTCAAGCAGCTATATACATTATGATTTTATTGTTTGATGCAATAGATTTTGCACTGTGATGCAGTAGATATAAATAATGATGCACTAGATTTTTCTTCCTTATTTTTAACAACAGCAACCATCATTTTCCCATTGACAGTTTTTACCTCAACTCTTTCGTCAGTCATCTTTTTATTTCTGATTATAATTTTTTTTTGGTCTCTTTTTCAGACTGCTTTCGGTTTCTTCCTCTTCAGTTTCAACAAGTTTTCTCTTCCCATTCGTTTTTGTTTTGCTTGATTCCTCATTTCCTTCAGTATTTGTTGGGAATTATACTAACAGTTACCACGGCTAGTGAAGAAGTTACAACTGCAGAAGATTGTACTTGCAGTGGAAACTCATTACCACTGCAAGAACAAATATTACCACTGCAAGAACAAATATTACCACTGCTTATTTGATAACTGTTAGAGAAACGCGCTTAGATAAATATAGAAAAGATCTTGTGTATATCTTATTCTATTAGCATTATACTTATCTTGTAGAAGAGGACTCCTTGCTGTATAAAAGGAGATCCTAGGTTATAGTTAGAATATATCTTTCTAATACGTTTTTCTTAGAGCTTCAAGGTGTAACCCTAGTGATATCATAGATCACTCGTATTATTATCATTAATAATATTGGAGCTATTTGTTTGTTACATACATTGTTCTCACATACATACAACTGTTTCATTCACAATCAATCTTCTAAGTATCATTAAGTAGATTCCGCATACTTAGTGGTATCACTCAAAGTATCAATATTAACACAAGTTCAAGGTGTTCATGATCCAACAAGTGGTATCAGAGCAAGGCTTTGATATTTTGATTTAGAAGACCCTATGGCAGACTCAAAAGAAACAATGGAGACAGAAACAAGCCAATCAAACATTGCTGTAAAGCTTCCTAAGCTTAAGATAAATGACTTTGAGATGTGGAGGCTTATGATAGAACAATTCTTTATGGTTCAATACTACACATTATGGGAGATCATTATGTGTGGAAATTCATTTAAACCTGGTACAACTGTAGAGCAGGTTGGTGACAAGACAGTAACAAAAGTTAACACTGGTCCTGTCACTAATGAAGAAAGAAGTCAACTGAAGAATGATTTGAAGGCTAGAGGTTTGTTATTGATGGCTCTACCCAGAGAACAAGTTCTGGCTTTTAGCAAATACAAGTCTGCAAAGACTCTTTTTGATGAGATATGTGAAGTGTTTGGTGGTAATGATTCCACCAAGAAGACTCAAAAAACTTTACTGAAGCAGACTTATGAAAACTTTGGTTCAACAAGTAATGAATCTCTTGATAGCATATTCACAAGGCTACAAAAGATTGTTACTCAACTCAATGCTTTTGGAATTGAGGTGGAAAATGAAGACCTCAATCTTAAATTCCTAAGAAGCCTACCTTCTGAGTTTGACACCAATGTTGTTGTGTGGGAAGATAAGCCAGATCTAGAGACCATGAAGCTTAATGATGTGTACAATAACTTCAAAGTTATTGAACAAAGATTAAAGAAAGCTGGCAAATTAAGAACAAGTTCTGCAAGTGTAGCACTCATATCATCATCAATTAATGATAGTTCAGATGAAGAAAGTGATAGTGATGATGACAGTGGTAACATGATTGTTTCCACTGGTAATGGAAGTGTTTCCACTAGGAGCTCAAAGAAACAGGTTGCAGGACTAAGTGATGCTACTTTCTATGCCTTTATATCAAGCCAAGTGGGTGGTTCAATTCTCAATCATGAGGATTTGGATCAAATTGATGAAGATGATATGGAGGAGATGGACATTAAATGGCAGGTGGCATTACTAAGCTTAAGATCTAAGAAGTTCTGGAAGAAGACAGGGAGAAAGATAAATTTAAGTGGCAATGAGACTGTAGGTTTTGACAAAAAGAAGGTGGAGTGCTATAATTGTCATAAGATGGGGCACTTTGCAAGAGAATGTAGAAAACCAAGGAAATCTGATAACAAGTCAACTTGGTACAAGAAGGACAAGAACAAAGAACCTACAACAGAAGAGCCAAAGGTGCTATTGGCTATTGATGGAGTGAGCTTTGATTGGAGCTTTATGACTCAGGATGGAGAAGATGATTCAGAATCTGCAATGCTTGCTACTGAGCATGCACACATACTTTCTATGCCTTTATATCAAGCCAAGTGGGTGGTTCAATTCTCAATCATGAGGATTTGGATCAAATTGATGAAGATGATATGGAGGAGATGGACATTAAATGGCAGGTGGCATTACTAAGCTTAAGATCTAAGAAGTTCAGGAAGAAGACTGGGAGAAAGATAAATATAAGTGGCAATGAGACTGTAGGTTTTGACAAAAAGAAGGTGGAGTGCTATAATTGTCATAAGATGGGGCACTTTGCAAGAGAATGTAGAAAACCAAGGAAATCTGATAACAAGTCAACTTGGTACAAGAAGGACAAGAACAAAGAACCTACAACAGAAGAGCCAAAGGTGCTATTGGCTATTGATGGAGTGAGCTTTGATTGGAGCTTTATGACTCAGGATGGAGAAGATGATTCAGAATCTGCAATGCTTGCTACTGAGCATGCACTCATGGCTTTCTCTGACACTGAGGTACATACTGATAATGCTTGTTCTAAAAACTGTAAGGCCTTAAAAGAGTTAGAGATCTCTAAAACACAATATGATGCACTGATGCTAGATTTACATCATACTAATTATAATTTAGCAAATCATAAAAGAGGTCTAGGTGTTTTAGAAAAACAGATAAAGCATTATAGGGCAAATGAATCTAAGTTCAGTGATGACATTGCTGTTTTAAAAAGAGACTTAGATTTTTATGTTGAAGTGATAAAGCTCTTAGGGAAGAGATTGAAAAAGTTAAGAAGGCTAGTGAGAACATTCAGATAACTAATCAAACACTAGACCACCAATCTAAGAGCATTAGCAAAATTTGGGAAGCCCAAGTTGTGAGCAAAGCTAAATCAGGTCTTGGATACAAATCTGTTCCACCACCTCTAAGAGGTGTTCCAGCACCTCCTGGCATTGACCTAGCTCACACAGGTTTAGAAGAGTTTCAGGATCCACCTATGACCTATGGACCAAAATTTGTTAAACCAGTTGAAACTGAAAAGGTTCAGGTTGAGGTTGAGACTTTTGATAGTGCTAGTGACTCATCTCTTAAAGATGAATGTTTGAATGTTGAGTCTAAATCTAGTGTTCCTGAAAATGTTAGAGTAGAGGGAAGAAAAAGTATTCCTGAAGTAGTCAAAGAGAAGCCTAGGACACAGTCAAATTACACTAGGCCTACTACTAGATATGCAGAGATGTACAGGGATAGGTCTAAATCTCCTAGAGGGAACATGAGAAGTTGGATTCATGTTAAAACTAGGCAGTTTGGTAGTGATTTTGTGTTCAACAACAAGGCCTGTCATATTTGTGGTAGCTTTGATCACCTTTCCTATACTTGTAACTACCACATGGGAAGAAGGGAAGTTTTTGGGAATACAAGGGTGAATAGACATAATTCTAATAACGTATCTTACCCAAATTCACTAAGCAAGATGGTTCCCAGGTCTGTTTTGTTTACCACTGGCATTAAACCTATTTCCACTGCTAGACCAGCAGTTGCCACTGTCAGTAGTAAAAACAGAGTTTATCCTAAGTCCCCTGTCACTACTTTTGTTAAATCTTATCAAACAGAGAAAAAGACTTATTTTGAAAAGAATGATCACAAGAATCACATTTGGAGACCTAAATTTACTAATCCAGCAGTTTCCACTGCTAGGCCTGCAGTTACCACTGCAAGACAAAATGTTTCCACTGGTGTCTATGTGAATAAGAAAAGGGTAAACATGGGAAATGCTGTTAAGGCCTCAGCTCGTTGGGAATGGAAACCAAAAGGAACAACAACCTCAAACACTCCCAATGGTGTATCAATGACCTTTGATAGATACAATTATATTGATACACGAGGCAGATCCAAGTCATTTGTGGCTTGGGTCCCCAAAAGGAACTAATTTCTTTATGTTGAGTGCAGGGACAGTCAAAGACTACTAATGATTATGAATGACTTGATATTACTTTCTGAGTTTTACTGTGACTCACTAATATGTTTGCAAGTTGTTTGGTATATGTCTGTTCTGCAAATGTTAAGAGATTGCAAGTAGTATGGTAAAGTCACCAAGAGCTGTAGCCAAGGGAATGTGGTCAAATAAGCTAAACATAGTTTCTACTGCAAAGATAATAATGCTGAAGGTCTTACAAAATTGATTAATCAAAGAAGATCTTTTCATTCATTCAAAGACACTAGTTACAACTTACATTCAAAGTTCCAACTGAATTACAAAGACCATTCCTAAACATTTGGCTAATTGAGTACTACTAGCTTCTATCAATTATTACATAATACTTGAGGCTATGACAAGTACAATGAAGAAGCTGAAGATGAAAATGGAAAAAGAAGATAAGGAAGACTGTGAAGATGCTCAAGTACCAAAGTCAAGAAAATACTCAAGAACTTTGTTCCTTGGCAACATTCCTCAGTCATCTACTTCTGCTTCTCCTTTCCCTTACGTATGATCTGAGCCTTCTTGCTCTGTCCAATATGTTCTTGATGCAGAAGACCAGGCTCTGGAGCAGGAAGATCCAACACCAAATTTGATGATGTTGGGAGAGATGGATCTCTCTTACTTGATCTTGGTTGGGATCTCTCTGGTGTAGAAGGAGGAAGAAAGGTTGGTTCTTCATTTTCTTCTTCTGAAGATTCCTCATCAGAGGTACAGATGAAGGGAGAGACAAGTTCTTTCTCAGCAGGATTAGGAACATGGCTTGATTCACCCTTCCTATGTGCATTCCATTGTCTTTCTTGTGCATCCCATCGTTTCTCCATCTCTCTCTCATAGTCAGAATCTTCAAGCCCCCATGGATATGGTGGTACATCTTCTTTTGATGTTGGAGAAGAAGAGTGTTGATCAGAGGTTTCAGGGTTTGATGACATGGTTTTGGAAGAGAATTGGGTTGATTGGGAAATTAGGGGTTGAAAGATTATTTGGGGTAAATTGGTGACTGAGATGTGGTGTTTGGAGGTGATTAAATAAGCCAAGGTTAGGTGTTATGTTAATTAATGAAGGTTATTTACTTCCATCTGTTTTGGTTGGTTGGAGAAGTAACTGTTGTTTGACTTTTTAGAAGATATTTTTGTGTATAGTAACTTAGTTAAAAAGTTACTTGGGTTAACTAATATTGGTTAAGTTTGGTTCTTATTCTTTGGACACAGCCAAACCCAGTATTGCTTAAGGAGATTGGAGTTATAAGATGTGTAAACTAAGACACATAACATATGGTTATTGATTCATCATGTCTTATCCACATAAGAATCAACTAGTCCTGAGCAAACGGCTACAGGTAAAGACACATCAAATCCGTTCATGGTTGATAGTTTACCAAAAACTAGGTTCTCAACTCACCATACATCCTTGTGATCAAGAGTTGGCTAGTCCATAGCAAACGGCTCATGGTAAAGACATATCAAATCCGTTGATAGCTGATAGTTTGCTAAAAACTATGTTAAGAGCAGCTAATTTTAAATGTTTTACTTTCCACTGCTCTTTGAAGTTTTGTTGATTTTTACCAATGCAAGTTCACTGTTTCCACTGAAAGTGTAAATTTTACCAATGGTGAACTAGCCGTTACAACTGTGTGTCAGTAATCTTATTTTTACCAGCCGTTGCAACTATAACTGTCTTTCCTTATTAATAGGGTAAATTTTTTGGGAATTATCTACTTACCAAACTTTATTTATTCTCTTCTAAAGATAAATCTTTCTATAGATAATTCACCATACGCGTTTTTCTCAAAACCCTATTAGTATAAATTGATCATTATACGACTTGCTTTTTATTCTCGATTACTAACACTTTTATCTCTCAAATCGCAAAATCATGGTGACTCTCAAGTTTGCAGATGAACACAATCAAGTGGCTTACCTACAAAAGTCAAACAACAAGAGTGGACCCGTTTTTCATCAGATTGTGGACTTCCTAAACACAACTCATATAAGGTATGCCTTAACTATGAATCCCACAATCTTTGTTTCTCAAATCAAACAGTTTTGGAACTCTGTGGAGTCCATAACACTTGAACAAGGGGACATACATGAATCTGTGGAAGCTCTTAGAGCCACAGTGGATGGGGTAATTATTGATGTTACTGAGTCATCTTTGAGGAGAGTTTTTCAATTGGATGATCTCAATGGTATCATCACATTACCTAATTCCGAAATTTTTCAACATATTGCTTCCATGGGGTATGATACATCTGACCAAAAAGTTACTTTTAGAAAAGGATGTTTTTGTCCCCATTGGAGATTTTTGATACATACTCTGTTGCATTGCCTTAGTCCTAAGCAAACTTCTTATGAACAATTTCCATCTACCATGGCTTATCCTTTGGTATGTTTGGAAACTGATAGGACTTTTAATTTTTCAAGGTTTCTATTTACTAACATGAAAGGCAATGTAAAGAGTTCATATAAATTTTTAATGTATCCAAGATTTGTGCAAGCAGTGTTAAATGAGTTTCAACTGCAACATCACAATAGAGTTTATGAACCTTCCTGTCTTAAGCCTAAAGTTTTTCAAAACATGAGTAAGGCCTCATATCTTTGGAATGGGGAGGTTCATCCACTTTTTCCTCAAATGCTTGCTAAAATTGCTCAAGTACAGGGTGAAGATGCACCAATTCCAGTTGTATCCCATCACACACCCACTATTTCTGTTCCACAAATTCAACATATCCCTGCTGTAACTCACACATATGAAAGGAGGCAAAAACAGCCAACTCCTTCCATGACAACATTGCATGTTGCTGACCCTTATGGTTTAGGAACAAGCAGTGGTGGTTCAAGGCTTCAATCTAGTCCAACTAGAGAAGAGCCTGAATCAATGCCTTATGATTCACCTCTCCCAACAGGTAACACAGTTGGAAGTGTTGAGGGCAGTGTGACACTAACTGAATTGATGGAATTATGTACCAAATTAGTCAAGCAGGTTCAAACTCTGGAGAAAGATCTGGCACAGACCAAAGAACATCATGCCACAGAGTTGAATTTATTGAAGGCTGAGATTCAAAAGTTGCAGGATGAAGTTGTGAATCTCAAGAAGAAAAGACATGTTCAAGCTGTAGTTTCTTCTCCATCATCACCACATGATGATCTTTCTGCAGGTTCTGGTTATGGTTTGGGAACTTCTTCCAAACAGGGGAGGAAAACAGATGCAGAAATTAAGGGGAGGAGTACTAATTTTGAAGATATGCTTGCTGAGCTTTCTGATTCTGACAATGCTCAAGCAAAAGATGATGTGAATATTGAAGATACGGTTGTTGATACTGGTATTCATCCTGAAGATGTTCTTGGAACTGCTCAACAAATTTCCACTGAAGCAGACCATGTTACCACTGATCAAATAATTTCCACTGCAAGTGAAAAAGTTACCACTGGTGTTCCATTACTTACCACTGCAGAGGAAGAAGCTGCCAGAAAAAGATTAGTTAAAGGTAAAGCAATTGTGATTGGTGCAGAACAAGAGCATACAAGAAAGATTTCCAAGAAAGAACAAGCTCAAATTGATTTTGATGCAAAATTGGCAGAACAATTTGAAGCTGCAGATATTGAAAATATGAAAAAGCAAAAGGAGGATGAAGTTGCTGGTTTTATGGAAGCACAAAGGTTAGATAAACTTGAAGCAGTGATGGCACAACCACTCTCAGTGATTCCACCAACTATCTTACATGAGAAACCTCCTATGTTCTCATATGTGCCAACAGATGAAGAGATTGAACATATGATTAAACATGATCCAGTTGTAAAGAAGAAAGCTATTGAGCTTGTTGCTAACATGACTTTGACAGAAGAACAAAGAACAACTCAATTGGCTGATTTCATTCAAATGAAGAATCAACAAGCACTGGATGAGGTTATTGGAAAAGTCAGACAAGGTCAAAAGAAACAAAGACAACCTACAAAGGCACAGATCATTCATGAGATGAAAGTATTTTGCTATCATGTTGGAACTTGGAAGAAGGCTGATTTCAAAGGTATGTCTCATGAAAGAATTGAAGGTATCTACTACAGAATTAAAAGGCAAGATAGTACCTTCAGACCTATTGATTTTGAAGAAGTTGAAAGATTTAAACAAAGTAAAAGGAAAGCTTCAACAGTTGAAGATCATGTCACAAAAAGAGTGAAAGTTCCTCAAGAGAAAGAATCTCAATCTGAGAAATGTGCAGAAGATCTACAAAGTGCAATTATCATTGTTGAAGAAGAAGATTTCTACCCAGATCCTTTACAAACAAAACATCAATACACAACAAAGAATTTTGCTTCTACTTGGAAAATTATAAGACTGGGAGGAGAATCTTCATCATTCATTCATTTTGAAGATCTTCTTAAAGCATGTGACAGAGATGATCTTGATACTCTTTGGAAGCTTGTTAATGAAAGATTCAAGGCTGATACTCTCAAGGATATGAAAGAAATGCAGCTCTGGGTTGATTTAAGAAGACTATATGAACCAGATCTTAATGATAAGTATTGGAAGTTTGATTCATTGAATACTACATGGACATATTATGATAAATGTGAGGTTCATCATGTTTCTACAATAGATAAAGTGGATGTGTTTATGTTTGTTGAGAAGGAATATCCACTTAGAGCTAAAACTCTTTCTGCAATGTTGAAATCAAAGTTGAGAGTTTATGCAGATAATGAAAAGATTAGAGCTTTGATTCAGAAGATTCAAGATCAATATGCAAGAGCTGATAAAGTGTTGAGAAGAACAAGATAAGTGTTTGGAAGAATTCCCATATCCTCAGGTTTATTGTATACTTGAAGAAACTTGTTGATTTACCTATAAATCATAAGTTTAGGGGAGGATTGTTGGGAATTATACTAACAGTTACCACGGCTAGTGAAGAAGTTACAACTGCAGAAGATTGTACTTGCAGTGGAAACTCATTACCACTGCAAGAACAAATATTACCACTGCTTATTTGATAACTGTTAGAGAAACGCGCTTAGATAGATATAGAAAAGATCTTGTGTATATCTTATTCTATTAGCATTATACTTATCTTGTAGAAGAGGACTCCTTGCTGTATAAAAGGAGATCCTAGGTTATAGTTAGAATATATCTTTCTAATACGTTTTTCTTAGAGCTTCAAGGTGTAACCCTAGTGATATCATAGATCACTCGTATTATTATCATTAATAATATTGGAGCTATTTGTTTGTTACATACATTGTTCTCACATACATACAACTGTTTCATTCACAATCAATCTTCTAAGTATCATTAAGTAGATTCCGCATACTTAGTGGTATCACTCAAAGTATCAATATTAACACAAGTTCAAGGTGTTCACGATCCAACAGTATTCATCTTACCTTTCCCTCCTCCTATTTTTTTCTTTTTTTTTTGTAGTTTTACTATTAACCTCAGAACCTACATCCATTTGCTCTTCAATTGTCCTACCTGTAACATTTTGAAGAAAAATCCATAAAATTTTTGAATATATACTGCATCACTTCATTAAAATTATTACATCACTTGAACACATACAACATCATTTCATTAAAATTACTGCATCTATCTATAAAAATAACAAATAAAATACTTTCAGATTATGAGAACACTACACGCCTAACCTTACGTACATTTATATACCACTATAAGCAATCTAATGCATCAGTTTACATACACCTACTGCATCTGTCAACCAAAATCACACAAAAACACTTTCGGATCATGAGATCACTACACACCTAACCTTATTTACATTTATATGTCACTATAAACAAACTACTGCATCAGTTTACATACACCTACTGCATCTATCTACCAAAATCACACAAAAACACTATCGGATCATGAGACCACTACGCGCTTAACCTAATTTACATTTATATGTCACTATAAACAAACTACTGCATCAGTTTACATACACCTACTGCATCTATCAACCAAAATCACACAAAAACACTTTCGGATCATGAGATCACTACACGCCTAACCTAATCTACATTTATATGCCACTATAAACAAACTACTGCATCAGTTTACACACACCTACTACATCTATCAACCAAAATCACACAAAAACACTTTCGGATCATGAGACCACTACGCGCCTAACCTAATTTACATTTATATGTCCTACTGCATCTATCAACCAAAATCACACAAAAACACTTTCGGATCTTGAGATCACTACACGCCTAACCTAATCTACATTTATATGCCACTATAAACAAACTACTGCATCAGTTTACATACACCTACTGCATCTATCAACCAAAATCACACAAAAACACTTTCGGATCATGAGACCACTACACGCCTAACCTAATCTACATTTATATGCCACTATAAACAAACTACTGCATCAGTTTACACACACCTACTGCATCTATCAACCAAAATCACACAAAAACACTTTCGGATCATGAGACCACTACACGCCTAACCTAATCTACATTTATATGCCACTATAAACAAACTACTGCATCAGTTTACACACACCTACTGCATCTATCAACCAAAATCACACAAACACACTTTCGGATCAAGAGACCACTACACGCCTAACCTAATCTACATTTATATGCCACTATAAACAAACTACTGCATCAGTTTACATACACCTACTGCATCTATCAACCAAAATCACACAAAAACACTTTCGGATCATGAGACCACTACACGCCTAACCTAATCTACATTTATATGCCACTATAAACAAACTACTGCATCAGTTTACACACACCTACTGCATCTATCAACCAAAATCACACAAAAACACTTTCGGATCATGAGACCACTACACGCCTAACCTAATCTACATTTATATGTCACTATAAACAAACTACTGCATCAGTTTACACACACCTACTGCATCTATCAACCAAAATCACACAAACACACTTTCGGATCAAGAGACCACTACACGCCTAACCTAATCTACATTTATATGCCACTATAAACAAACTACTGCATCAGTTTACATACACCTACTGCATCTATCAACCAAAATCACACAAAAACACTTTCGGATCATGAGACCACTACACGCCTAACCTAATCTACATTTATATGCCACTATAAACAAACTACTGCATCAGTTTACACACACCTACTGCATCTATCAACCAAAATCACACAAAAACACTTTCGGATCATGAGATCACTACACGCCTAACCTAATCTACATTTATATGTCACTATAAACAAACTACTGCATCAGTTTACACACACCTACTGCATCTATCAACCAAAATCACACAAACACACTTTCGGATCATGAGACCACTACGCGCCTAACCTAATCTACATTTATATGCCACTATAAACAAACTACTGCATCAGTTTACATACAACTTCTGCATCTATCAACCAAAATCACACAAAAACACTTTCGGATCATGAGATCACTACGCGCCTAACCTAATCTACATTTATATGCCACTATAAATAAACTACTGCATCAGTTTACATACACCTACTGCATCTATCAACCAAAATCACACAAACACACTTTTAGATAAAACCTAATACATCACTTCATTAAAGTTACTGCATCACTTTTAGATAAAACTCTTTTAGATAAAACCTAATTTACTGTACTTACTTTCGGATACAGAAATAATTTTTTTCGGAGATGATTGTTTTTTTCTTCAGTACCACTGAAACCAGCCGCAATAAGCCGATTACTTGTTCTAGTTGCTAAAATGAGAAAATAAAAAACGATTTAAGTAGAATAAAACTAAATAAACGATGCAATAAAAAATATTAGGGTTTGTGGATGATCTTACGAGCAGCTTTAATTTGATTGTTATTAATCTTCACCATTGATTTGATGCAGTAAAAAAATTTACTAGATGATAGTGTGTGAATTATAGTGTGAGATAGTGTGTGAAATGTCGTTTGACAATGGGGCGTGAAACCAGATCTAGGGTTTTGTTTTTTTGTGAATTCTAATTGTTAATCTTAGGTACGTGTAGTTTGTATAGCTTAACATCCGCCCCTTATGTTTTGATTATTTACAAAACTGACACTCCGCGTTTTTTAATACTAAAAGCTAATCCAACGGTTGAGATGTCTTCCTATTCTTTTTATTTTAAGCATCTTTTTATTTTAACCCCACTATATATATATATATATATATATATATATATATATATATATATATATATATATATATATATATATATATATATATATAGTAAACATCAATAAGAAGAATAATTAAAATAAGAATGGTAAAAAGTAATTTTAGCCACACATTTTTATATGGGAGGGAAAATTTGAATGAAGATGCATCCATTTTTGTAGGTGCATCTAGAATGTGTGGTTGTGGTTACTTCTTATCCTTCATATTTTAATTATTCTTCCTAATTAATCCTAACTCTCCCTCTCTCTCTTTCTCTCTCTCTCTCTCTCTCTCTCTCTCTCTATATATATATATATATATATATATATATATATATATATATATATATATATATATATATATATATATAGGATAAAGTTAAAATAAAAAGACAAATATCCGTAAAAAGAATAAAAAGATTTTTTTTTAAAAAAAGTTCTCAAAAAATTCTAAAAAAATTCCACAAGATCGGGTATGTTGGTGCAAAAAACTTTTGTGAAAGAAGTTTTTCTAATTTTGGGTTTTTATACGTTTTTTTTAATGCACAAAAAACGAATTTTAATGCGCGAAAAAATTTTAATGCACAAAATTCTCAACTTGTTTTAGTTAGATGCACAATTTTATTTTGATGAAAAAGTCAGAAGAAGTTGGGTCCAGAAACGAATTTTTGATGCACAAAAAAATGATTTAATGCACAAACGTATTTTTTTATAATTTTTTTCGGATAAAGTATCCACTTTTAGAAAAAATTCCTTCACAACTTTTTCATATACCAACATACCCGATCTTGTGGAATTTTTTTGGAATTTTTTGAGAACTTAAAAAAAAAAATTTATTTTTATTCTTTTTACGGAAAATTGTCTTTTTATTTGATCTTTATCATCATATATATATATATATATATATATATATATATACACACACACCGAAAACTAATGTTTTTACATTTTTGGCTTCAAGGTGGGGGCAATTTGATTTTTTGGAGGGGTGCACTTTAATAAAAAGATCCTAATTTTTTTTTACACTAAAATCTGAACTTTTTCGGTGTGTCGTGGAGGGCACCGCCCCCCAAAGTTTATGCCTAGGTCCGCCCCTGGGTATAACTTCATGGTAAATTCTTTTATATTTATTAATAAATAGCACGTATATATAATTTATAAATCAAAATATAAATATTAAAAGTTTGTTTGAAACATATTCATATCTTTTCTTTTTGACATGTTTTATGGCTCATTTGGTTTGTAGGTGTGTTTAGATTTGGATTTGGATTTGGAAATGGTTTGCAAGATTTGAGAAAAAAAGTAGGAAAGAGAAAATATATTATAAAATACATAAATTGTTATTTTAAAATTTTATATATATATTTGATTATATAAAATAAAATGAATGTGAGATGCATGTAGTGGTAGTCCCCATTATTTTCGAAAAAGACAAATGAAAAGCTAGTACCTTTTTTGATACCAGGCATTATAGCTCGGAATGAGATTTTTTACTTTTTGATTGATTGATTCCTAATTTAGGGGCCCACTATACAAACCAAATATGCAATTTTCACTTTCATTCTCCTAACCCAAACCAAACCAAACCATCCAACCAAACGGCCCCTAAAAACATAAAGAAATGTAAAGGTCAAAGATACGGCATTTAAGGGATTGAGGAGGTGAAACTTGTTTTGGTTGGGTTGACAACAAAATGTCAAAATTATATGTGAATGTGATTTACTGAATTAATTTCATTACTGAATAGTGAAATTCAGCTCCCAACTTTCATTAAGAAATTTGACATTTCTTCAGTAGATTTGGTCTTGACCGACCGTAGACGTATATCTGGAAGTTTAATTAATAAATTTCAGCTCAAGCTTATCTTAATTACATATAAAGAGAAAATGGTCAAAGTGGAAAATATTGAATATTGAAAATCAAGATTAATTGAATCTAAACTACATATAAAATGAAAATGATCAAATGTTTGAAAATGTTGAAAATCTTAAAATAGTTAAAGGTGAGATAAAATAAAATGAATGGGTTGAAACTTGAAAATAAGGAATGTACAACACCACTTCTTGAATACGATTCTTCCTTCAGACGCTTCTTCTTTAATCTCTTGCAAAGTTATAGCCGGTTACAATCCATCAATTAATGTTGACACATTCAAACAATCATCTCCAAAAATAAGTTACCACTCTTCCATATCAGTTTCTGATCTTTAAAATATATAAAATACACAATATTTATTGATGTGTTGTGTTGTGTTATAGTCGTGTTTGATTTTTGCCTATATTGGTAGCATTTGTTATGTTAATCCAATAACATTTGATTCTTAGTTGTACTACGATGTTTTGTTTAATGAATATTGACTTCTTGAGCATTAGTGAAGCCAGTCAAAGAGTTCGATCAATCAGGAGTCTACATCTCAAATGTTGTCACCAAAAAGTTTTACACGACGAGTAACATGCATTGTCAGTTAGTATCTCATAATTGACGCAATGTTTTCTTTTTTCAGTCTCACTAAATATTTTTTTATGTCGTTTGATACATGTTGTGAATTTTTGTTAGAGTTGAGTTATCGTATGTTACAACCGTTTGCAATTACATTTTGATATTTTCACGTTTTATTTTGAACGTTATACAAAACATTTACTACAATATCACATATCGTTAATTTTTTGCTGCTAGAAACCGCTGCCGCTAGACGCGGTACTCGCCAAGTAATATGAGTTGCATAACTATGTGTTAAAACTGTTTTTGTTTACTATGTAACCACACAGTTCATTAAAGCTATTAAATTGCATTCAGTTGTTACAACATTTTATTTTATCGGTTTTGAAATTATAGTAGGTAAACAAAAACACATGGTTTAAGAGAAAGTGCAATTTTACATTGTTCCATCCATAAAGTTTTATTTTTATTTTTCAAAGTTTTGTTTCGTTATCTGAAATTTGGAATGAACAATTAATTAAAACATGTCAAAAAGAAAAGATATGAATATGAAAAGATAGAAATAATATTACACTGAAAAAGGTATAGTATAGTCTATAAATAGGTAGTCATTGAATTAAATACTACAATTCATTGATTTTATTCAACAAAGTCAAAATCATTAAATGCTATGTGATTTGATATGACCAGGATTTGTGTATAAATGGCAAACGAAATAGTAACATAAACTTTCATATCTAATTAACAACAAAGAAATATTTCAATTTCTTCCAAACGAAGATGAAGATGGTATCAATGGAGATGACAGCATTCTTCGTCTTGTTCATTTTCGTTTTGGGTAAACCCAATCTTTTCACGTTTGAGCCTTATTACTTTGTGTGTGATTATTACTGTATTTATCTAAACAAACATATGAATTTGTACATAACATTACTAAGTTTATTTATGAACAAATAGGGGTGTTATCGGGGTCGGGTTGTCGGGTCGGGTGAGTCGGGTTTCGGTTTCAAAAAACTAACCCGCAACCCGACCCGATAAGGAGTCGGTTTATCGGGTTCGGATTGATATCGGGTCGGGTGATTCGGGTTAATCGGGTTGGCTTATAATTGACAAAAATTATTTGAGCATATATAATTGTTGTACAGCAAAAGGATCAAAGTTGTACACAAGTTTTCGTCAAAAGATCAAAGTTGTACACCAAAATATACGTCAAAAGATCAAAGTTGTACACAAAGTTTTCATAATATACATACAGTTAAACATATTTAGTGCATATAAAAATGTTGTATATGAAAAGTAAATGAAGTATACCATCATTAAGAGTACATTCTTATTAGTTTAGTCATCAAAGATATTTTGATTCTTTGTTAATTGTTATAAAGAGCATAAACATTTTTTGGCGAATTAAAAATGTTGGTGATACGCCATAGAATAAGTTTAAGACAAAGTTCAAGATTGAAAACTAATAAATAAATAGGATCAGTGCTACTGATGTAATTTGTAAATTTAGAACCCAAAATTAATAGAAGCAAGTAGTAAAAGTTGTAGCATGAAAAAGAATTCAATAGTGGTACGGACAAGACAACAATATTACCTACGGACCTGTAAATTTGTATTAAACAATATCTTTCGGGTCTTATCGGGTTGACCCGATAACCAGAGAAGATAAATAATTCAACCCGAACCCGACCCGATAACACTATCGGGTTATCGTGTTCGGGTCAAAATAACCCGACAAGATTTTTTAACCCGATTTAACCCGACCCAACTGACACCCCCATGCACAAATGTCGTTTTTAAGAAAATTAGTTTTGCCATTCAAAAAGGGCTAGCAGCGTAGCTTGTTGCTCGCTTGTCTTCCACTACTATGTAAATTTATTTCGGTGTTTTGCTACAAGTAACAAGTGCAAATGTCTAACTCTCTTTTTTTATGCACTCGCTCTAAAAAATCTCAAATGAGGCTCTTATTAATCGAAGCACACATGTTTTGATACAATTTGTAAATGTTAATTAAGAATGATTTTTATTTGCCTTGCTTAACAGGTATGGTGAACTTTCCTCAAGTTTCACATGCAGATGATTATCCTCCATGTAATAAGGTTGGAGATTGTTGGCCAGACTATTGTCCATGGATATCAATTCCTCTTTGCATCAAGCATCATTGTGTTTGTATTAGGAAGACCGATCTACAAGCACATACGTCAAATCCCAGTATCAATTGAGGCGTCGATCAAAATATCAATAAGAACTGCACCATGAATGCTAGTTATTTTTAGTTGTGTACTCGAAATTATGTTGATCATGAATGCATAAATTAAATAAACCTAATAAATGTAAACTTTCCATTATCATATCATACACAAGGGTTTTTAAATATATACGTAGTAATAGATTTAATTCCTGAAAGCTTTCTATTTCTTTTTAATTATTTTTTAATAATTTTGTTTATATTATAAAATTGCAAAATAAAAAAAATAGAAAATATAAAGTTTGATAAGTCAAAAGTAGTAAAACACAAAAAATACTGAGCATAAAACCATAAAAAAATGTCTTTTACTGTTAATAAAGTAGGTAAAACTGCCGAAAAATGTGTGGAACAGGAATTTTAAAGTTTGACAAGTTAAAAATAGTAAAAGTAAAAAAATACGGAACAAAAAAATATATATATAAATTGCCTTTTCTTGTCAATAAATTGGGTACTATAGAGGGGTATTACTTGTAATATAAGTGAAGGGGTACTAATAGTACCACCCCTTCGTAATAGCAAGATGGATGACATGCTCATGGATGTCACAGAACAAATTATTCTCTTTCAAGTCTGCTCATCGAGCATTTGCAGAAAAAGGACCAGGAAACGGAATCGTGTAGCTTATGCAGTTATTCACATGGGATATAGCACTCCACGTATGAACATAAAACACTCACCAAAGTTGAGTGGCCATGACATACCACACATGCAAGTTACGGGTCAATTTGTTTACCATAACGTCTTTACTCTGTAGATTCACATATATATGAATCTACACACAAAATTAAACATATCTATACTACTTTATAAAGCATTTAGGACATGCTATTAATAGAAGGCTTAAAAATTCAGATTCAACAAGTTACTTATAGTGGAAAGAATTATAATAATTTTGCTATTAAATCAATATCAATACATATACATAAAATAGAGGTTACATCACACCCTGAAAATTAAATGTATTGTAACAATGCATTTACTTGTAACAGCCCATTAATACCATAATCACTATCTTTACTGCCCAGCCCAGGTCCAAATATAAGCCAACACATTGTAATATCTCATACACGCATAAACAAAATTATCGCCCTTCTCTCTCATCACTTCCGGCCGTACACATGCCACCGGTCCCTTCGATGCCGTCATTTATGGTGTGTGACGATGGCTAGCAAAGGTGTGTGATTCCGGCCATGTTGTTGGTGTTGCTAAGATTTGGTGGTGGTTTCGAGTATGAATAGATTTGTAACGGTTGAGACTTTTTATGGTTTCGAGTATGGTTGATCTTTTAATGTTTCGTGTATCTTTGGATGTGTTGCGCCTCAAATTTGTTTTGGTTTCGAGTGTGTGTTTGTAGATCTGATAAGGTCTAGCCGGATCT
Source organism: Artemisia argyi (assembly GCA_030686995.1). Taxonomy (NCBI): domain Eukaryota; kingdom Viridiplantae; phylum Streptophyta; class Magnoliopsida; order Asterales; family Asteraceae; genus Artemisia; species Artemisia argyi. The sequence goes on along the minus strand of CM060709.1, from coordinate 217,818,688 downwards.
TGTGAGATCGAGCCGATATACTAAAATTACTTCAAGTACTTTGAGGTATTTCTTGAGGTACTTTATTTGTGTATATGAGATCTCTATGCTTTGCAGTCTCAGTTTTTGTATCCTACGAGTCTATTTTTGTAAATGTCTGAGTGTCTTGGTGGTGTTTATGGTTTCGGTTGCGTCGCTTTTGCGGTTATTTTGTTCTGTTTCAGTTGGTTTAGAGTGTTGGTAGTGTGTTTGCGTGATTTTGGTATGTTGGATTCTTTCGTGCTAATCGACTATTGTGTTTTGAGGCACTTGATAAGTAAATGATTCTCTTCGAATTTGGGTTTTGCTTATTGTTTATTTGGGAGTTAAAGAGTTTAGTGTTTATCTTTTTTCTTCTTTTTATTAATTTTTATCAAGGCCAATGATTTTGGTTTGAGGTTGGTTATCTTTTGAATCACTAAAGAATACACAAAGGCGACGACGATATATGGTTTGGTTTATGGTTGGAGGCTTGAACGTCAAAAGCTTTTTCTAATACTTTACATGGATGCAAGTCTTGGTTTTTAAAATCTTGATGAAATAAAAAGACCTGTTGTATGTTACTATGATTTCCTACTACACTTGCACATCAATGATAATGAGTTTTTGGAAGTTCATTTTATAAAAAGCCCACTTTATGTTCAAAATCTTAAAAATTTGTTTTGAAAAATTAAAGATTCATTTGCCCTTATAATAATATGCAAGCGTGATGAAGTAGTTGAAACTGAATTGCTTTGAATTATAGGAAACTGAAAAATAGGTGGTCTTTGCCCAATAAACTAGGCAATTCGTTGTGCATAGTGCGTACTCCCAACCCATGAACGAGTAAGTGACGTTCCAAGAGAACTCTTATGATCTTGGAGCATATAGTTTAGTTAGTGAGGCTTACACTAAAGAGTGTCACATGTAAAAGGTAGCTATAAATCTGATAAATAATGTAGATTACGGCGACAAAATAAGAAAAAAAATGAAAGAAGAGCGTGCATTTGTTTTTGGGACTCTTGATATGAAATAACGATGGGATGCGTTAGTTGGTTACATATTTGTAAAGCCACATAGTATTTAAAGCAATAAATATATAGTTTAAGAAATTTTTAAGGTTTAACAATTTAAGCACCTGCGTGAATGGTTAGTACCTTAAAAGCGATGAATTTATCTATACTACTCTTTAAATTATTTAAGTCTTAAATGGAAAAGTTTAAATATTTAGCAAACACATTTGCCTAAACAAAATTTTTTTAATTAAATATACTAATATTAGTAACCGGCATGTTTTTAAAAATGAAACTATTAGGTACTTAATAATATAAATGCTTGTAACCGAAAAAATTTAAAATACAATTATGTAAATATACATTATTAACTTTCGGTTACATAATTTTAAATTCATATTAAATTATAGGTTATTTGTTTTAGTGTAAAAAAAGACCATGAAAAGATGATAATTCATTTTTGAAAGCGATTGTGTATAATTTGTTAACGGGATGAAAAAAATATGTTGACTTAATATGGTGAAACCAACCACGACGTTTTGTAATACTAAAAATTAACATTGTTTTTGTGTTTACATTATCACCAACTAGGACGTGTCATCACTATTACCGTGTAACAAAACACCATCATTGTCGCTCTCTCTTTTTGGTTTCGATACATTATGCATGTACTACTATAATGTATAAAGATGATTATGATGCTTCAATTGTATGCTATTATTATGGATTATTTGGTTATACGGAATGAGACACGTTATGAATCTAACCCTGCAGATTCACATATATGGATGTAACCCTGCAAATTCACATAGTAGTAACCTGATATCTCAGGATCTAACCCAAGCTTCTCCTTTTAGAACTGTTTATCCAACCCGGATGTATGCACGATTAATCTCTATCTAAAAATGAAACTGCTATTAGAGACTATGGATAAAAATATTTGAGGGTTCAGCATCATGTGGGATCTAAAAAGGCCTTTGAATCACATAGCCACATGTTAATGGTCTTATCTAGAAAAAATATGCGTCATATTTTAGCAAAAGAGTTTTGTGTCATTATAATCTCTACTGCTGGTTATTGTCGCCGATAATAATCGCTTTATTCCCTTCCCATTAGCTTGGATAACCCATATATTGTTTGATATATATGAAAAATTATGTGTTCAGAACTTCAGATCTTGTTGAAAGTTGATTACATGTTGTTTTTGAATGAACGTCTAATATTACTTTAGCTGAATCAGACTTTGATAGTGATTAATTATTTAGTGAATCATACTAAAACAATAGTACTTATGTTGAGCGTGGTATATGGTGACTACGCAACTGCAACCAGTGTTTTATGTACATGCATGTATAGTGCTTTTTTAGATGGAAAGTTTTATTTTTCTTATATTCATGTCGCGGGCCTTTTTTATTTTCTGTAAATGCTCAATGACAAACTTGTTTGACAATCCAGAGCAGAACATTCATTGTGCTATTGTACGGCCATAAGAATGGATTTGGTGTCAGCAACCTATTGCGAAATGATTGCTATATGAATTTTGGAAAGCAAGAATGGTTGTCTTCATAATACTCCTCGTTCGTAGTGGCAAATGCATCCTGTGTTCAAGATAAATGAAAACAACCGCTCGTTTATGATTTAGTCAAAGCTCATATGTGTAAAAACTAATAACTGTTGAAAACTAAGCAAGAATTGATGCATATTATACCATATGCCTTTCCTATTGGATGTATCATGTATGCCATGCTATCTACCTTGTCTTATAGTATTTTATTTGCATTACGGGATGAAAGCTTACAAACGGACACAGATGATTTCAGATTGGATGTATGCTTCGGTTAAATGGTGGCTGAAATTGTTGTAAGAGTTTAAAGAAGAGCAATGTCCCTGATTCAATTCCAAGGGAACATCAACAGATAACAGGATATAATGATATGTATCATAACTAACAAAACTAAAACCTTGGAACAATTTGGAACTAACTTTGGATTCTACGTGGCACCGAGTTAATCAACTTTGATATGTTGGAAGAGTTTATTAAGGTATTCATCTTTCAAGTTGAGCTTAAAGAATGAATTGAAGTGACAACTAATTATTCCAAAGAAATCAAAAAGTTGAATGAGCAACTGAGCAAGTGAACATGATTGAGAAAACAATTGGAGTGTATAAAGCCAGGGTACAACTTATAGGAGGAGGATACTGTCAAACTGTATATTTCCCATAACTCAACGTAATGTCATGTGACAATATAAATACATAACAAATGACGGGCTTGGCCGACTATAAACTAACATAACAAATGTTAGTGGGATTATGGTTTTTTTCGTGACATATTAGTAGAAAATAATGAATAGTGATGAGTCAGTGTGTTACTACGTGAACTACCATCATGAACAAATTTACAAGCCACGCCATAACGACAATAACCATTGGCATTGTTACGACATAAAGAAGAGGACTAGTTTGTTCGATTGTCAATTTGTCATGAGGCTTAGTCCCTAGGGTGTAGTGGGTGCAAGAGTGGGACTAACTTTGCGCTCTAAATGAAGTTCTTTCGTCGTTACCATGGAGCGGACAATGTCGAGGTCGGGATAGGGGTCACATTAAGCGGTGATGCCCGCGATGTGGTTGATCTTATCACTCATACCGTTAATGGCGTAAGTAACAAGATCCTCGTCATGCATGGGAGAGCCAATGATATTCAATAACGTAGCAGTGGACTCGATTTTGCCAAAATAGGCGTCAACACTCATATCTCCCATCTGTAGAAGCCGTAGTTCGCCTAGAGCAACTGTTTTGGTACGTTTATTGCCATGAAATATGTTTTCAACGAAATTCCCAAGCTTCTTTAGCTGTTTTCGGATTTGCCTTCACGAGGCGAGCAACAAGGGGTCCGAGGCTATTAGAAAGATTCATGATTTAATTTTAGAGTCGACTTTGAGCCATTCGACAGTTGGTGGTGGTACAGGACCTTCACTGGTGGATGTTTTTTCCTTGATGTGATGATCTAAGACATCAAGTCGTTCACAGTGATTGGAAAAGAAATAGCACCAGGATTGAGTAGTTTAATTTATCTAGGTCTACTTTACAGGTATATATGAGATTGGTGATGGGTGGAAGGGCATACAGTTTATAAGATAGAGGTATTATTGGTATTGGTGATTGTGTGTAGAGGTGTCAATTTGAGATCAATTAGTTAAATATAGCTCTAGTTGGTTAAATATCTAAGAAATGATAAGTCTAATTGAGTATTTGATAGAAAGTGCAATTATATAACACATGATACACCAGTCTTTATTTATTTATTTTTTTACAATAATTTTTTTTCTTGTCAACCTGATCAAAACTCTCGGACCCAATCTATCTTGACCCGGGCCCATTTAGACTCATATTTTTAGAAAACGCTTCTAGACCCAGACACTTTGAACACAAACCAATCTTGACCCGTGACTCGATCCACCTATTTTGCCACCTCTAATTGATAACCATGGCGAAGAAGAAAATATTAGGTGACGGTTGATTAATGATACAAAGTATGTGGGATTCCTTGTATAAAAAAGAAAAAGATACAAAAAACAAGTCGACATATGTAAGATGGCTCACACACCAATGATGTTTCGGTTGTTCGAGCTCTGAAAACATAGGATATGGACGGACATAGAAATCAAATTCAAATGTTTGACATAAAAAAATTGAATGTACTAATGATATCCAACAACTTATTAAGTAGATCCGAGATCAACCCGAATAAAGAAATTAAGAGCAGCGTTCCCTATGAGATACATAATTCACCACTCAAAGATCTCGCTGAGCAAAAAACCAACTTTGAAAATTTCGTTTCAGACGTACCACGAGATTCCAAATCAGCTTCCAAGATCACATCCTAATTATGCCAAAAACTAGGATAGCAATGGATTAAAACTATCTCTAAACAAAGAGAAAGAGTTTTAGGAAAATCAACAACTGTAAGAGAAAGAGTTTTAGGAAAATCAATAACTGTCGTTCTCATTCATGAGTGTTTGCATTACATATCAGAGAAAAAGGAAAATAACCACCCACTACAAGAATCTGATGGAATACCCACGACAATTACCTACAATCATCCTTTTGAGGGCATTTCCCCACCTAATACCCACCTCTTACCCATGATCGGTGACTTACAAAGTTGATTTTATTTACCCTCGGTTTTCCCACGGGTTTACCCACACAAATAGCCACATAAATATATTTGGTGTGCAATATGTGGGTAAATAATTGGCACCAAAATATTTACCACAGATTACCCACGTCATAAGTTATTGTGGCTATATTTGTGGGCAACTTAGTGGGTAAATGATATTCACCCACAAAAATGCAAATATCCTTTTTATTGGTGGGTAATCCTCCATGGGTATTTTGAGGGTAAATATATACCCATGACTTTTCCCATCTTAGTTGTTTGCATAGGTAATTTTTATGAGTAATTTCCAATGGCCAATTTGTGGTTACAAATACACTTAGGGGTGTCAAAAACCCGAACATGAACATGATATGCCTTACAACCAGAACCCGATATTGTTATAGGGTCATTTTAGGTTGAGGTATTTGTCTTATCGAGTTATTAGGTCAATCACATAAGACCCTTTTTGACATGTACTAAAGTCTAAAACAACCCAAATCTACATGAACTACCCAACCCGACCATTTTGCCACTTATACGATGAAATCTTTGTTAACCTGTCTCATCTCAGCTTCTGCCATACAATTTTCTTTACATTTCTCATAACATAGATCGATGGTCATCCTCCTGTTATTGATTAATTCTGCAACGGTGTCATTGGATTTATATCGTGCTCGATGAAGATCCAACTGTAGAATTTAGAGTTCCTGTCAACTATGGGTGTCAGTAGGGTCGGGTTGACCTGACCCGACCACGAACCCAAAACCGATAAGGCTTATCGGGTCGGGTTAAATCGGGTTAAAAATTCTAATCAGGTTAGTTTCACCCGAGCCTGATACCCTGACATTGTTATCGGGTCGGGTTAGGGTGAGATAATTTTTGTTATCGGGTTATCGGGTCAACCCGATAAGACCCAAAAATGAATATTGATTTTTTTTACTAATAATAACTTAGAATGCCCAATATCATAATATTCTATTTCTATGGAACGATTGGTTAACCAAGTCCATTACAGGCTATTGGTTAATAACAATACTTAGTAATGTGGTTTGATTTAAATGTGAATGGCAACTTAGTACTAGTATTTCTTTTGTTTCATGCCTACTAGTACTAGTAATATTTTTTTGATGGTTTTGTTTCATGCCTACTGTCATATTCTTTTGGTTAGTTACAGTTAAGGTTTTGTCTATTAAGATTTTGTTAACTATTAAGTAGTAAACTATTAAGTTTTTGCATTTGGAGTTATGGTGATTCGTTTGATAAGTTACTATTATGTTTGTTAACTACAAAGGTTTTGTCTAGTAGTTTAGTGTACATGCTTTTGATCTGTCATTTTTAATGCTTTAGAGCCTGTGTATATAATTGACATCCAACAAACTGGAAGGAAAGTTTTTATTCCTTTTTTTTCAAGTTAACTATACTAACAATTGTTTTTTCTTTTACATGGAATGTTGTGCATTAGGATTTAGGTCACATACTCACATTTTTTTAGAAAGGCAACAATATATAAATGTTAGTTGGTTTGACTTTGACCTCCTAAGGGCAGTTTGGTAATATTAGTAGTAAGGGCATTTTGGTCATTTTGTTAGTAGCCTAAGAAGTATCAGGAAACTTGTATGTCGGTTGTTTAGCTATATATATATATATATATATATATATATATATATATATATATATATATATATATATATATATATATATATATATATATATATATATATATATATATAGGATTGAATACATAACTTTGTACTCAGACACTTCATAATTTTGATAATGAAATCAGCTTTTGCTCCAAAACCTCTAGATTTTGCTCATCTTGTACCTGTTGTAGATTTGGGTTGCTGATCTAATAAGTTGATGGTCTTCCCTCTTTTTGCTTCTGATTATCTCTATCTAATCCTAACAAATTGGTATCAGAGCCACTCGATCGATTTGAAGCAAGCAACAATTTGATTTGGGTTTTTTGATCGACACTTGTTTCTGGTTAATTTCAAGATTCACCATCTTGATATCGTTTGGATTTGTTTATGATTGGTGGTTTGATGATTCGTTCAATTTGAAGCATCAAGCCTGAACGTGTTTTGTGTTTGGTGATTCCTGTCGATCAATCTTGGTGATATCAGGTTTGTGGTTTCGGGATTTTTTCTTTTGTTCAATTGTTTGTTGCTTATGCTTGTTTGAAAGATTGAAGTTGTTAGTTAATTAGGATTTGGGAATAATCAGAATTTGGTTTTGTGAATTGACTGCTTGTGGGTTTTATACTTTGATCTTTGTTCTTTGTTTCATGGCAGTTAATAGGGCAATTGTTTGCTAGTTAGTAGCAAAACCCATTTGGATAGTTATGTCTTCTCAAACACCATAATTGTTACTTAGTATTGAGAAGTTTAATGGGAAAAGTAACTTTAGTTTGTGGCGAATTAAATTGCGAGCCTTTAAGGCATTTGGGCACCTCTAGTCGGTCCCAAACCGGCTGATATGACGGATGCTAAATATGCCTCACAAGATGAAAAGGCCCATTTAACTATTTTGCTATCTTTATCGGATGAGGTTCTTTGCGAGATTACGGATGAAGAAACAACTTTCGGTGTGTGGAAGAAGTTAGAAAAGCTTTATATGACAAAGTCGTTGACGAATAAGTTGTTATTAAAGCAACGTTTATTTTCACTTCGAATGAAAGAGGGCTCATCATTAAAAGATCATCTTGATGCATTGAACTAGATCTTGATGGATATGAAAAATGTGGATGTCAAGATTGATGATGAAGATGCGGCTCTTATTCTTCTAGTATCGTTGCCTCCTTCGTTTGAAAGTTTTGTTAGTTCGTTTGCTGTCGGTAAAGACACAATCACTTTGGAAGATGTTAGATCTAGTTTGCATTCAAGAGAGCTTTGTCAACAAGCATCAAGAAGTGGTGGTTATGAGTCTCAACCCATGGGTTTATTAACCACAAGTCGAGATAGGCGTCGATATCGATTTGAAAAAGGTAAATATAAAGGTGGAGCATCATCAAGTTCTCGAGGTCCCAATCCTCGAGATATTTGTAATTATTGTAAAGAGGAAGGCCATTGGAAGTACAATTGTCCTAAGCTTAAGGAAAAATGTCGAGTCGCGGCTACTACTAAAAACGACTCGTGCAACTCGAGTACAGAATGTGATGTGCTCTAAATGGTTGGCGTTTTTGGTATTCGAAATTTGAAAATCGTTTTGGTATTTGAAGACTTTGTTCAAGTCGTTTGAAGTTTGTTTGATAGTTTGGAATTTGTCATTTTGGAAATTCGGATCTTCGTTTGTCGGGCTTTTAAAATTGGTTGCCCGAATTTGATTATGTTTGTTAAAGATCATTCGATCCGATTCATTTTGTTTGGTTAACTGAGTTTGATTTGACGGTTAACATTTGATAGTTCATTTTGAAGACATCGACATTTGTTTTTTGGATCGTTTTCGGATTCGATCGTTTGTTATGAATTTGGCTAGCACCTCTAGTGTTTGGAATTTTGAATTTGATTGAAACTTTGGCATCACTTAGGAGCTAAAGTCAAGGTGGAGATTGTTAGTTGGTTTAACTTTGACCTCCTAAGGGCAGTTTGGTAATATTAGTAGTAAGGGTATTTTGGTCATTTTGTTAGTAGCCTAAGAAGTATCAGGAAACTTGTTTGTCGGTTTTGTAGTCGGTTGTTTAGCTATATATAGGATTGAATACATAACTTTGTACTCAGACACTTCATAATTTTGATAATGAAATCAGCTTTTGCTCTAAACCTCTAGATTTTCCTCACCTTGTACCTGTTGTAGATTTGGGTTGCTGATCTAATAAGTTGCTGGTCTTCCCACTTTTTGCTTCTGATTATCTCTATCTAATCCTAACAATAAAGAACCACAGAAAGAATGATACAATACACGGAGTCCCTCCTTAATTAAACAAGACAATTAAAAGAGGAAGAGACCCGGGAAAAAAAAATTCACCCAAATTCAACCAAACTACTATCTCACGACACTAATGATACAACTAGCTTTTACTTTGATCAATACACACAAACAAATTGCAAAAGCAGTGCAACATAAATGTCGAGGCACACTGGAGAGACTTTGTGGAATAAGAGCTCAGGGGTCCGAGTCTTGGCTCGTGCTCACTCCAATTGATGCCCCACTAGGCCAGGAGAGTTGCCAGAGCTATTCCTTGTGGGGTGGACAATGGCTGGTACCAAAAGGCACCCGGGGTCAGGGTGTTCCCGCCAATCTACACCTTTTGTGGAATAAATGTCCAGGCCCACAAAGAGAATAAAAACTCCTTTTAAAGAGGACCATTTAAATTGCATAGCCAAACAGCAAGAGTGCATATCCAATGATTTGTGCAGCTAATTCCAATTTTGCAGACACAACAGAAAAGACGATGGAGGTGATGAGGAGCTTTATGAAGGGAGTATATCTTTATTCAAGTCTTCCGGTCTATTATCTGGGCAATAAAAAAAAGACGTTTAGGTGATCAAGCGTATGATGCTGGGAGAACTTATATGTTACTGAATTGTGTTGAGATTGAACAGTATGTCAATTAAGTATCATACATACATCTTTTTTTAACGTAATGTTGAGCGAGTCATTGTTGTTAATTTAAATTTTATACTCAAGGATATTTTTCGAAGAGATAAAGGCAATTGAGCCAAATTTAGCTGATGTGCAATTTGACACTAGGCTGGAGCGTGAATTTTGCAAATTGGTTTAATGACTACGTAAGTGTTTTACCTTTTCAACTCAAATGGGTACCACTTATAATTATATGTAAATCGTATTAACTTCAATTTCACTATTAATTATAGGCACGCGATTCAGGTAATGTTGATAGTCAAATTATCAAAGATGTTGCTTCAGGGCCTTTGAGAAGTGTGGTCACTTATCCAGTATATTTTTTTAATGGGTACAAATTCCACACTAGTGAACATGCTCCGGGTAGATTAACATACAATAGTGGAGTCTGCCTAAAGGGTCTAATTATAGTGATGAGTCAACTGATTATTACGGAATTTTAGTGGAGATTGTGCAATTATAGTATCCAGCTCTCCCTATTAAAAGATTTGTATTGTTTAAATGTGATTGGTTTGATCCAACGCCAAATGTTGGGATGAAGGTTCATAAAGGGTACAATCTAGTTGATGTTAACCATAAAAGAAGATTAAACAAATATGAACCTTTTATTTTGGCTAGTCAGTTCACAAGTCTATTATATGTCATATCCAAGCTTATGGCGGGATAAAGTTGATTCGTGGGCTGTGTCTAAAGCCAAACCTAAATCATTTATTGATCTTCCTGGTGTCAATTTGGCTTTCCAAGATGATGAAGTCAGCAGACATTCACTTGATGATGTTGATACAGATGATAGTGACGATGCTTCTTTAGGAGATGATAGTGATGATGCTTCTTTAGGAGATGACACCGATTGAATTATGTTTTATAGCATTTAGTTATCTGTTTTGTTTGTACATATTGCTTTGTATCTTTTAGAATGTAAGCGATTGGATTTCGAGAAAAATAAGCATGACTACTCTTGTGATTTATTTTATGCAAGTGTTATTTCATTATTTGGATAAACTAGAACTTAAGTGGAGCTAAAGTCGACCTTTTCACAAGCTTAATTCAATTATCTCACAAATAACTTCTTCATTTACAACTTTACTTGTATTGAATATTATTATGCCTATGCTTATACGAAACTTGAAGTTAAGCTTCAAGACATAACATTTAGGATTTGGTTATGCTGTAAAAATATAGATTAATCGGTAAGTATATTAAATTCTAACGAGACAACTCATTTATAAAAGGAGAAAATCGATATGCAACTCATGTTTGTTCATGAGCTAAACATGGTGAATACGTTTCCTTGTAGTGTCCGTTGCGGGTGCAAAGTGATCAGAAAAATTTAGATGGCAGACTTATTTAATAATTGACATTGATAATAAAATAATAATAATAATAATAATAATAATAATAATAATAATAATAATAATAATAATAATAATAATAATAATAACGGGTAGTTGTATGAAGCTCAATGTCGGGAAAGTTAAATTGATTAAGCTTTAAGTTAATCTTAAGCTCGAACACTAATTAAGCTTTAAGTTAAAATTCAAGCTCGGGTTGAGCTCATTTAACTAGAGCTCAAGTGGAGCTTAAGTCGACCTTTTCACAAGCTGAGTTCATTTATCTCACAAATAGCTTCATTCATTTACAACTTTACTTTTATCGAATATTATTATGCATATGCTTATACGAAACTTGAAGTTAAGCTATTCAAGACATAACATTCTGGATTTGGTTATGCTGTAAAAAAAAGTAGATTAGTCAGTGAGAGTACTAAAACCTAACGAGACAACCCATTTGCAAAAGAAGAAAATCGACATGCAACTCATGTTTGTTGATAAACCCAACCTAACGAATAAGTTTCCTTGTAGGGTCGGTTGTGAGTGCAAAAGTAATCAGAAAATTTAAAGATAACAGTTTTATTTAATAACTGACATTGATAATAAAGTATTAATAATAATAACGGATAGTTGTATGAAGCTCGAGCTCGGTCAAGTTAAATCGGTCAAGTTTAAGTTAACCTTGAGCTCGAAAACTAATTAATTAGCTTTGAGTTAAAAGTCAAGATCTGGTTGAGCTCAAGTGGAACTTAAGTCGATTTTCTCCCAGCTGAGTTCAATTATCTCACAAATAGCTTCTTTCATTTACAACTTTACTTGTATCAATTATTAATGTCTATGCTTACGCGAAACTTGAAGTTAAGCTATTTAAGACATACCTTTTTGGATTTGGTTATGTTGTACAAAATGTAAAAAAAAATTGGTAAATGTATAAAAACCTAACGAGATAACTCATTTGCGAAAGAAGAAAGATCTATACACAATTATTGTTTGTATGTTAGTAAGTACCCTAATAACCTGATTGACCCGAACCCAACAAATCCGTTTAATATAGGTCTGCTTGCTAGTTAATTTCTTTCCTTTGAACATCCAATAGCATGATGATGAGGCGAAAAATGATCCGTTTTTAGGGGGTCATTTAAGCCCGAAATTGAATTTATTTGATCAAATATTGCCCTAAATCGTTCCTTTTGTGATTTTAGGTACTTTTGGAGTGAATTCTGGAAAAGGAAGCATTTCGGACGTTTTTGGAGCATAAAAGTGAAGAAAACGGCAAAGTCTTAATTTTTCTTGCTGGGAACAGTACCTGACGGCGTCACCAATTTCTTAATGACGGCGTCACGAAGAAAACAAGAGGTGAAGAGGGTAGAGTCCATGACGATCCAGAATGTTTTTACACTAGGGCCTGACGGCGTCACCATAGGCCGTCATGGCCCCATTACTCTTGACGGCCCAGAGGAGATTTACTCTTGACGGCGTCAGATCTGGATCTAGGCAATCCGATTTTATTATGGGCGGCGGGTTGACGGCGTCAGAATTTTCTTCTTGACGCCGTCACCTTGGAAAATCTATATATACTTTTGTAATTTTCATTCATTAGGGGAGGACAATTTTAGGGACGACTTGAATAAACCCTAGCACGATTTTAACAGTATTTTCAAGGGTTTTCACCCCTTGAATCCTTTCATGTTCAATTAAGATAAGTATCCTTTCAATTCATTCAATATGTCTATGTGTTGTTTGAATATATCTTACGCTTGTCTTGATTTTAACATGATAGGCTAGATCTTTTGTGTATTTGCTTAGATGTAATGAAACCTAGATTTTGATTATAGGTTGATTGCTTGTTTATAGTTGTAATGGATGAATGATTTCGATGTTAGGCTTAAGAAAACTGGCAGACTTCCATAGTGTAACTTGCTTGAACGTCTTAAGAAGCATGAACCAATGCGTACTAGGTTTTTATGGTTGTATTTAATGCATGAGCGAATTCTAATGATCCCATGTTAGGAGCTTCTTAAAGGCTCGACATAGGAGTGAAGTAGGAGCTTATAAAGTTGGGGAAGTACGTACGCCACCCCACGATTGGTATTAAGGAATATAACCCGTCATCCACGCAACTGTAACAAACTATCAACCTGTAAAAGATATCTAGGGAGTAATGAAATCTAAGTAAACACAATTTTCCCATTTATTGTTCACACCACATTAGTAATTAGCTTTATTTACATTTTTGTTATTTTATTTTGATTGCATCTTTAGTTATTAGGTTAGTTAATTAGCAACTAATTCCGCCCACTCTTCCAAAACCCGAGATTTTACTTGCTTTTCATAAAATATAAAAATACAAAAAGAATCATCCCTCACCTCTAGACCTAGGTTTTAGGCTTTCTAATCCTAGCGACATTATTCCTGAGTTGAACGCTCAATCCCCCGGTACTTGTCACTATACTCTACACAACGATCAGGTACACTGCCTGGTGGGGGTTGTAAGCTTTTCGAGATCCCTCGAGAGGTAAAGCCTGGTGCAATTCCCACGCATCACATGACTAATTCTAATTCATAATAACTAAAATACTAATGAAGAGGTAAATAACAATAATATTAATAATAATTAGAGGTGTTACTCGGGTTGACTCGGTCGGGTTCAGGTCAATTCAGGTAGAGGCTAAAAGAACATACTCAAACCCGACTCTATTTAGAAATCGGGTTAATCGGGTTCGAGTTAATTTGGGTTGGGTCAAATTGGGGTGGGTCAACCTGAATAAAAGTAAAATGATTAAAAAAATTGCTTACTTCAATATGTTTACAATGTAAAAATGTTAGTCGAGTCAGGTTGATCGGCTTCGTGTCAATTTGAGTCGGGTCAATACGGGTTGACGCTAAAAAAATATACCCGAACTCGACCCTATTTAGAACTCGATTTAAATGGGTTGAACCAAATTAACCAACCCAATTAACCCACCCGAATAAGCTTAATCGGGTTCGGTTCGGATATGTGTTTTTGACACCCTAATAATAATGATAATATATATAGTATTTACTTATTCATCAAACTATATTTTATATAAAATACTAATGAATATAGTGAATAATAAAACTATAGGTCTAGTTATTCATTAGATTTTCAACCTTCCACACTTCAAAGACCATTTGGTTATTGACTTGTGAAAAGATATTGGCGCCATTCTGGGAAATTATTTGGTGCCCCTAGATATTGGGGATCGTGGAGCAGCAGTCACTCCTTCCACATAAGGTTTATCTGGCGGTTTATCAGTTGCAATAAACTTTGAGGAAGCAGTAGAACAAGGTATGTTCATACACCATTCACTATACTATATCATAATTTGTGGTAATTAGTTTTAATTTACCTATTAATTTAATTTTAAGGGTGCTTGATTCATTGAGTTTTATTGCATGATTAGAGTTGATTAGGTTTATTTTTACTTTACACCTTCATGTAAAAAACCTAGGGTTCTTTGAATTAGTATTGATAATTGTAATTGCGTGGGTTAATGAACCACATATTCGATTGTGTTTACAATTAATTTCAATTGTTGCAATTGTAATAGTCAGATTACTAGTTATATAGGTGATAAGAATTTTTGTTATCTAGTTTTAAGTTTACTAAAGTTGTGTTTGGTATAAGTGTAAAGAGTCTCATACAAGGGTGTACTGGTCTGCTATATTTGATTCTGTAAGAAAATTACTGTAAATTTTGTATTGACTCTACTCTTTATTTGGCTACACAAAAGTTTCCTTAATTTATAGGACTTGAGATGTATATAAATGTATGTGCCTGTTAAAGGCAAATTGCGATGATTCTGTGTTGTTGATGCTCCATCTGTCCTGACATTGAGAGTATTGGTTCTTTTTGTATGCGTTCCATCCAATTGCCTAATAAGGTGACAAGGAATCTAATCCATAATGGATTAATTGGGAGAAAAGGAAAAAAAAAGCCGATTAACTTTTCATTTTCTATAGCATTCATTCACTAAGCCGATTAACTTTACATTTTCTGTAGCATTCATTCATTGGTCTTTTATTGGACACTCTAGAAGCTTGTTCTTACTAAAAAACAAATAATCAGCTCCTTGTGAATACGAGTTTCCTTTTTGTTGCTTAAATTTCTACCTTTTCACAGTTATTAGTGTGTTAACTTTATATCATCAGCTTTTAGTGCATGCATCTAGTAATATAGAAAACAATACATAGAGAGCATTCCCGACCTTAAAATGATGTAGCAAAACTTTTTTGCATATAAGCATTAGCCTAGATTTTTTTTGTAGGGTCACATTCTATCTTATGTTCGATAAAGAATGAATTCAAAAAAAATCTTGTTGTCTTATGAATGTCATTTTCATTTATACTTCTATCACAAAGTTCACATCCCATTCTGGCCAAGGCACAAAAAGAACACTTCAACTGAAGGCTCAACTTATATATACTTAAAGTACTATAATCAGTACTATTAGCATACAACCAAGGCACAATAAGAACAAAAAACAAAATTACATTTTTAACATGTAAAATTACAATTGCCATTTTATTTGTTCCTTGTTTCGTTTCTGAAGTATTAGTCTATTCAGTACTTCAAATCAGAATATTTATTATCTATTATGATCACAGGTTAACCCGTAAGTTTCGGTTGAACCCGGAAAACCATTTTGGTGTAACTGGGCCATCTACGATTAAATGTTTCCAAAGATTCTAGCTAGGTGTCTCTACTTAATTAAATGTTTCCATCATTCATACATGTGTTTCTTATTTGTTGTAGGGTGTCAAAAATCCCGACCCGACCCCGACCCGGACCCGAATAAGGATATTCGGGTCGGATTAATCGGGTTCAAAATCTAACTCGGGTCAATCGGGTCAACCCGATTAACCCGATTTCAAACAGGGTCGAGTATCGGGTTCAAAATAGTTTGCTTATTCGGGTTCGGGTCAACCCGACTAACCCGAGTTAGTTAGGGTGTTTTTTTTTTTTTTTTTTTTTTTTTTTTTTTTTTTTTTTTTTTTTTTTATGCCAATTCTTTCTCAAGAATTGGCATTCTTATACTAAAGATACTATTATTTCATGGTTGATTTTGTTCCTAATTTTGTTAGTGACTAAAAGGCCTAATGTTGGCAAGAATGTAACTGTTATTTGCCTACTGTTGTTGTTTGAATGATACAATTTGTAAGTTGCAACTTATGTTAAGTTATGGTAGTCTTGTTCTTTTACTTTCCTATTATTCCCTGTTCTTAGTATTTGCCTATTAATGCAAGTTGCAACTTGCAATTTTGCAAATATACAAGTCTGCAATAAGACTACTGCATGGACACAAATGCAACATGGTTATCTACTTGGTAGTAACTACTTATCCACTTCATTTCGTTATTAGCATGCATGGTTGCATGCATTTGTATAGTTACAAATTGCATTATAATTCTGGTCATTTAATATTTACTATACATTTGCCTATTGCAAATTTGCAACAAGCTCACTCTAATGAACAAATGCAACAAGTAAACACATGATTTGCCTATTGCAAATTTGCAACAAGCTCACTGTAATGAACAAATGCAACAAAGAAATTTATGATTTATACATACGTCTTTTAGATGTTTAAGATTTTAACTAATAATTGTACGAAATTAAATTTTGTGATTTTATAATTGGTACAGACCCGAACCCGATTTGACCTGACCTGATTTTACCCAAACCCGACTAACCCGAGTTCAAGTAGGGTCGGGTTTGGGTATGTTATTTTTAACCTCGACCCGACTTTGGCCTGACCCGAATCGACCCGAACCCGACCAACCCGACCCGATTAACACCCCTAATTTGTTGTATATACGAGGTTATTTCAGGTCCCCCCCATGAATAGACGAGTGGCCAACATTCATGGATCATTTATAACATTTCAACAACTAATAAGTAAAAAAAAAAAAAAAATTCTCACATTCCTTTATACTTGAAAAAATTCTCCTTGTAGACATGGCTAGACGAAGGAAAAGGCTTGGATCAGGAGAGAGTAGGCCTCATGCTAGTGAAGGACAATCAAATGATATCGCTATAATTCAACGAGGGAAAGGCTTAGAGTAGGAGAGAGTAGGCCTCATGCCAATGAAGGACAATTAAATGCTATCCCTAATAATTCAACGAGGCAAAGGCTTGGAGCAGGAGGGAGTAGGCCTGAAGGATAATCAAATGACATCCCTAATAATTCAACGAGTCAAAGGCTTGGAGCAGGAGAGAGTAGGCCTCATGCCAGTGAAGGACAATCAAATGATATCCCTAATAATTCAACTATCAATGATGGTACCAATCATTCGACACCTGAAAACATCATTGAGAACTTAGATAATCCGTCAAATGGAAGAAAACAAGTGCAAGTTGTGAATGGATTGTAAGTACTGTTAATTTATAAATTGAGCATCACAATTTTATTTATTTATTTATTATTATTTTTTTTCCTCTGTTACTTCATTCTATTTTCATCACTGTAACATATTCAACAAATCAAGTGCGTGTTCGCGAGAGATTACAAAGATACTTAAAGAAAAAATTGATGATATCGGGTACACTTGGACAAAGGTGTCTCAACCTACAAAAGACTTTTATTTTGGAGAATTTAAGGTATTGGTTTGATTTGAATTGTTTTTAAGATTTATATTTCTTTTTATAAAAATTAATTATTTGAATTTATAACAAAAAAAATTAATTATTTGAATTTACAACTATAGTTACTAAGGTAAATGACGGGCAGGAGAAAAAGTCTAAGAAAATGGAGAGAAAGATCACCAAATTAAGTAAAACTCTTGAGATTGTGTGCAATCGTTTCAATATAAACCCTTCCAGATTGTGATTCTGATGGTGAAAGTTCTGATGGAGGAGATGCTTGTCCAGGTCCCACTACTAGTCACTCCCGAGCAGGTGGAAGTGAGGAAGATGACCATGATAGCCGCATGATTGTGAGTTGATAAGTCATATTTATCATTATATTAGTTGTTTTGAGACATCTTTATAATGATGGTTTGTTCTTTTTAGTTTATTTTATTTGTTTTGAGACATCATAGAATGATGGTTTGTGCTAATTAGCAGACTTAATATTTATGTAAGAATGATCTATTTATCATCGTGTGTTTTATATTTCAAGAATATGTGTGTCAAATGTGTGATTTTTATATTAGATGCTACAGATTTGTTACAATTTAAATATTAAAATAAAATCATAATTCACCCATATATTTACCCATGCATTATTCACAATGTGACGTAAATATTTAGCCATGATTTACTGACAAAGAGTAGTGGGTAAGTTAGCTACGAATATACCCACAAAATATTCATGGCAAAGATGTCATGTTTGCCCATGACATTTACACATGGTCAAATGTGTGGGTAATTTTTCCCACGGATTATCATGGGCAAGATTTCCCACGCTTTTTACACACGACTATATATGTGGTTAATTCTATTCAAGGATTGTGATGGGGGAGTTGACTTTTACACATGAATAGTTTTGTGGGCAATGTTACCCACACAATACCCACGAGTATATCTATGGGTGTTTCGTGGTGAGACAGAAAATCCCACAAACAATTTACCCATGGATGCCAAACAATCACCCACCAAGAATGACGTGGGTAAACTTACCCACAGTATGAAAATGTCGTGGGCAAAAAATTAGCATCGGAGGTTTCACCCATCTATAGAGAGTTGTGGGTAATCCGTGGGTACTACCAGTTACCCACGAAAATATGGCTTTAACCCACCAATTCTGTCCGTGGCTATTTGCCTGAATTCTTGTATTAGGGAAAGTAAATTACTGTTTTTAAAATGTCAAATAAAGGAAAATAATAAACATAATAAAAGGACATGGAAATAAAATTGATTGGGAATTATAAGTTGACTGGTATGTAGCACACGTGGAGGCGAAAGCCTGCGATCAAATGATGGAATCTGGCTTGAAATCAAGCCGACCCATATATCCATGTCCCACTTGACTCGTATCTTGAAACGGGTATGTATCTGGTACATCAATCAGGTCTCGAGGAGGCTTCTGCTTATCAACTAATGCAACTAATTAAGATAGTAATCAACTTAACTCGATTGTTAAAGCCATATTATAGGAACTTAAAACACATAATGCGATAAAACTTACAGGATACGATCAATGAGCGTGGATCTTTTTAGTCGTGCTTAGTCGAAAATTTTTGGTAAATTCCGAATATTGGAATGGGGATTATATAGGCCTCCGATATCAAAGACGAGATACACGCCTTAAACCTCTAAAAATTATTAGAAATAATAATTATAAATATTATTAAAAGGCATAATAAACGACGTCGTTTTGTACCTGAAAAAACAACTGAGCTACAGTTGACTTTTCTACAGTGATACAATGCGAACATGTTATATCTACAGTGCCCACTTGGACGACCTCGTTTCAAAAGTTTGGAGAAATGGCAAAAAATACCCTTGAAATCGACGACTCTTTGCAAAAGGAGTCGTTTTTCACAAAGTCTGAAAAAATTGCTAAATGTAACCCGAAATATGTGACACTTTGCAAAAGTAATCCTGTTTATATGTTTAGCATAAAAATTAAACGCAAAAAAACTGCCGCAACGCGAGGGTGCATTACCTCGTTTAATATGAAGTAACAAAAGTGACTGTCTTTTCCTTTGTGTTATGGTTTTAAGCTTTTCATTAAGTAGGTTTCCCATAGTGAAGGGTAAAATGGACTGGAGGGTGGTACATGGGATGATTGGAATAGTGAGGGATGAAAGATGACCCTACTTGGTTCTTTCAGTGTACCACTAAGGGGGCATGTAGTTTCTCCCTCAAGGTGAGTGTTTCTAGGAAATTGAAGCCTTTTGTAAAGAGGAAAATGTAGGGGTCCTAGAAGAGCCCTTGACTGGAATGATTTGGGTTCCTAACGAAGCCATACATCCTTTCCTACCTTGACTGTTGTGGGTTTTGGTTGAATGGTCTAGGTGGGGGGATGATATGGAAATGTAGTTAGATGGTAGGTGCTTGTATTAAGGTGAAAATGAAGCTGCATAATGAATGATGTCTGATATCTGGATGAGGTAGAATGACTAAGATTGCAGCTTAGTTTTTTTGGCTAAGATAGAGGATTGTATTTGTGTTAAGAGATAAGGCATGTCTTATCTCTTGAATTAGTGATGTATTATTTGTGTTATTAATAAAAATACTTTCACCTTTGCACAAAAAAAAGAAAAAAAAAAAAAGAAAAAGAAAAAAAAAGGAACATGAAGTTGAATAATAAGAACAATTAGGGTGCGTTTAGTTGGGGAAAAACACTCTTGTTTTCTACAAAATGTTTTGTGGAAACAAGGAAAACAGAGATCACGTTCAAATTAGAGTTTTCCAAGAAAAAGTTTTGCAAAACACAAATCCCTTATTTCCTAACTTAATAAGGAAAATTACAAAACAAATTTTAGTTGTTTTCATTTGTAACCCACAACCACCCTCTCTTTCTTCAAAAATAGAAAATACAAACATAAAATAAACGCGATTTCTATATTTTTAAGTGTTTTGTAGAGATAAATTTCACTTCCAATTTTTTTATAAAACTAAAGATAGAAAATAAGAGAATTTTTTCTCCAACTAAACGCACTTTTAGCATTGACACAAATAAAATCTAACTTTGACAACCTCCAACCACGATATATGTTAAATTAGACCATTAGTGAATTTAAATCGTTACATACACAGTTACTATCAGAAAATGAGAGTGGAGGAAAAATTGTGATTTTATTATTGATAGAAAAAATGAATTATTACATACAAAATGAAGAGTAGCAGCTATTTATACTATTACACATTTGGACTAGGCATACTTGCTACACTATTGTACAATCTATAAAGCTAACTGTACAACACTAAAATGTACAAAGATACTTCTGATGTCTTAAGCAATGTGGGGAAATGTTGACTGAGTTGACCTTCATTGTTGAGTTTACTTGGCTTGTAATATCATGCACTCCATTATCCCCCCCACAAGTAGGCAGTGTGTATGGATCACACATGCCTAACTTGGATAAGCATTTGTTGAAGGGATAAGCAGCCAATGGTTTAGTGAGTAAATGAGATGGGGATGGTATGTAGGTAGGTAGAATTTGGCCTGACTTGATCTTCTCTCTGACAAAGTGGCAATCTATCTCAATATGTTTTGTCCTTGCATGTTGCACATGATTTGAGGCTAATGCAATAGTAGAGGTGTTGTCACAGAATATCTTTACAGGTGTAGGAGAAGTAACCTTTAGATCTTTAAGAAGAGAAACTAACCAGGTGATTTCACAAGAGCAATCAGCTAATGCTCTGTACTCTGCCTCTGTGGAGGATCTTGAGATGACTGACTGTTTCTTTGATGACCATGAGATTAAGCTTTAACCTAAGAAGACCCCAAAACCAGAGACTGATCTTCTTGAGAGTGGGCAGCTTGCCCAGTCACTATCATAGTATGCATGAAGAGCCAAGGTATTGTCTTTTGGGAAGAACAAACCTTGACCAGGGCTTAATTTGATGTACCTTATGACTCTGTGCAAAGCTTTCAAGTGTGTTGAGCAAGGTGAGTGGGAAAACTGACTTAGTAACTGTGCTGCAAAGGCTATGTCAGGTCTACTGATAGTGAGATAAATTAGTTTTCCCACCAGAGTTCTGTAAACAGCAGGATCATCCAGAGGTTCACCATCTTTTTCTTGAAGTTTAACATTGGGGTTTAATGGGGTTTTGGCATGTTTGATATCCATCAATCCAACATGTTTAATGAGATCAAGTGCATACTTCCTTTGTGTCATCACAATTCCATTAGGTCCTCTTATAATCTCAATTCCCAGATAATAGTGAAGTTTTCCCAAATCCTTGATACTGAATTCATTGTTAAGTTTGGTTTTGATGTCTTCTATTTGGGACAGTGAGTTGCCTAATAGAAGTATGTCATCCACATAAATGAGAAGGACCAAGGAGGTAGTTTCTGTGAAGTGAGTGAAGAGGGAAGTATCTGAGTGACTTTGTTTGAAACCAAGTGTGAGGAGAAACTCAGTAAGCTTAATAAACCAATGCCTATTGGCCTGCTTGAGGCCATATAAGGACTTCTTTAGCCTGCATACAGTGTTAGGAGGGTATGACTTGTTATAACCACTGGGTAGAGTCATGTATACCTCCTCATTGAGATCACCATGCAAAAATGCATTGTTGACATCTAGTTGATGGGTGTGCCAATTTGAAGCTGATGCAATGGCAAGGATGGTTCTAACAGTTGTCATTTTTGCCACTGGAGCAAAAGTCTCTGTGTAATCAATTCCTTCCTTTTGGTTGAAGCCCTTTGCCACCAATCTAGCTTTGTACTTGTCCACTTTTCCATTGGCCTTGTACTTGATCCTATACACCCACTTGTTGCCAATTGCTTGTTTGGATGGTGGCAATGTGGTGACCTCCCAGGTACCATTCCTTTCAAGAGCTGATATTTCATGCCCCATTGCTTCTACCCATTTAGGATGCTTAGATGCTTGACTATATGATGTTGGTTCTGATTCTTGATTGAGTGAGTTAATGAGATGCAGGGTGGATGAGTTGGTGATGTTAGAATAATTAATGAAGTTTGAGGTGTGGTGTTTGGTGTGTGTTGAGTTCACTGATTTGTTAGGCTTGTAATGAATGAAATGTTTGAGCTTGGTTGGTGTGGTTTTGACTCTGTTAGAAGTTCTCAGTGGTGGTGGATGTGACTGTGGTGGTGGATTGATGGTTGTTGATGTTGACTTTGGTGAGGGTGGATGTGATTCAGTGGTTGGCATGGGTTGAGTTTGATTTATCTCAGGTGGATGGTGACTAGGATCAGATGTTGGTGCAAATTCAGGTTGGTGGATCTGAGTTGTAGTAGGATGATGTTGTTCCTGAGTTGTGTTTTCATTTGGGGATGCAGAGTGTGGTGTAGAAGAATGAACAGGGGAGTTTGGTAGTGAAGAAATGATGGTGGGTGATGGTATTGGTAAGAGGTGTCTATGCTTTCTCTCTACCCTCCTATTTTGTTGAGGAGTGTTTGGGCAGGATGTTTGATGTAAAATACCTTTTTGTTGGAAAAATTCAGTAAGTGAGTGATTGAGAAATTCTGTACCATTGTCACTCCTTAATGTTTTGATGGTTGTATTAAATTGATTTTGAGCATAGTAATAGAAATTTTTGATTGTGGATGTCACATGTTGTTTTGTAGGAATGAGAAAAGTCCAGGTTATTCTTGAGTAGTCATCAACCAATGTGAGAAAATATTTGCAATTATTCATTGTTGGATGTTTGTAAGGTCCCCATGTGTCTGCATGAATGATTTCAAATTTGTTTTGTGCATGAGATGTGCTTGGTGTAAAAGGTAAAGCTGTTTGTTTAGAAATTGGACAAATTGAACAGTGAAATGAAGACTTATCATTCAAAGAAGAAGGTAAGGACTTTATTTTCTTTTGTACATTCATAGAGGGGTGGCCTAATCTGAGATGCCACAGATTTGTGTCCTTACAGATGGTATTTACAGAAGGTATATGTGATGTGGCTGGAGTTGATGAATCAGGGGTGATGATATAGAGTCCATCAGACTGTATCCCATGGGCTATCTTCATGTTGTTTCCCTGAAAGATGCAAGTGGAGTGATTAAAAATGACTGAGAGTGATGTTGTCTTGGTGATTTGGCTTAAGGAAAGCAGGTTGTAGGCAAAAGAAGGTATAAAAAGGACATTGTGTAGGGTAAGTTGATCCTTAAGTTTAACAGAGCCAGTGGTGGTGACCATAGTTTGGTGTCCATTGG
This sequence comes from Artemisia argyi, assembly GCA_030686995.1. Taxonomy (NCBI): domain Eukaryota; kingdom Viridiplantae; phylum Streptophyta; class Magnoliopsida; order Asterales; family Asteraceae; genus Artemisia; species Artemisia argyi. The sequence continues at coordinate 217,794,798 of CM060709.1, read as the reverse complement.
GTAAAGAAACTAGGATGGGTGTGACAAGATGTTTAATATTAAACATAAAGGTTAGTTTTATGCAAATGTGATCAGTAGCACCACTATCACAGACCCAAGCATCCTTAATGTGTGCAATGCATGAGGCAATAAAGAAATATCTAGCAGCAGAAAGAATTTTGGAAGTATTGATACCTTTACCTTGTAGCATCAGCATGACCTGGTTGAGTTGGTTCTGCAAGTTATCCATTCTGGCAAAGACTGCTGAGTCACTTTCCTTCCCTGCTACATCTGCATTGCCATCTTTCACATTGTTGGTGCCACTTGTAGAAGCCACATCTGAACCCACTGCACTGTTAACTGTTCTTGATCTGTTTGCAGGCTTGACTTTCCCATACAAAGGATGACCAACAGAATACCCCACTAGTTGATAACATTCACTCTTGTAATGACATTCTTTCTGGCAATTTCCACAGTATACCCCTTGCCTAAAAGGTGTTCTCCTTTGTGTTTCACCCCTGCTATTTCCATTGTTATTTGTGGTTCTGTTTTGCCTAAAACTTGGTTGTGAAGAGTGATTAGCATGTGTGTGAGATGATAAAATTGCAGGATTCATGTGTTTTGGTGTAATTGCCTCCCTCTGTTTCTCTTCCTGTCTGAGCATACCATATGCTTTAGTTGCATTAGGTAATGGTTGCATAAGCAATATTTGGCCTCTCAAATTTGCAAAACTCTCATCTAGCCCCATTAGGAACTGAATTAATCTTTTCCTGTTTTCCCTGGCACCATTCAATCTCCCATTCTCACATGTACAATTACAAGTACAGATATATGGTGCCTCTAGTGCATCCATTTCATCCCAATAACCCTTCAATTTTTGACAAAACATTTCTATTGAGCAATTCTCTTGTTTTAACTGAGCAATGTCATTACTAATTTGATAAATCCTATGACCATCAAGCTGGGAGTAATGTTCTTGTAGTTCAATCCATAAGTCTGAAGCAGAATTAACAAAACTTAAGCTATTACTTATCTGTTCAGTCACAGTATTGAGAATCCAGGAGATGATCATGTCATTGTTGCGTTCCCAAAGAGCTCTTAGTGGTGATTCAGCCTCTGGTTCTGGATATGCTTTGGTAATGATCTTTAGCTTGTTCTTTGCATTGAGTGCAATGGTCATTGAACGCCTCCATGAGCTGTAATTTTCTGATCCAAGTAACTTCTTTGAAATCAGAATTAGGCCAGGATGATCATTTTGATGAAGAAAGAGTGGATGATTGATTGAATTTGTGTCTTCAGGATCTCCGGTGATGTTTGGTGGTGGTTGTTGTGTGGTAACCAGTGGTGGTCTAACCATGGTGATTTGATGTCTATGCTCCAAACCAGAGTTAGCCCCCTTACTATTCACTCGGTATGTCTTGATCGATGCAGGATCTTTGCTTGCTTTTTTGGGTTGGTAGTAATGTTGTCCACCCGAAAGCCTCATTAATAGAGAATGATGTACTTCCTTTTTAGTCTCCAGGTTTTCTATATTGCCCACTGACTTCAAGAAATCTTCATCAAAGATGACCTATTACATACGAAACAAGTAGTTAAGTTCTTTTTGCAAGAATTATCGTTAAGAGTATCAAATTTGTTGTATAGAAAGAGAACATGTCATTAAACACGAACCAAACCAAAGGCTTGTGTCGCAAAAGTTCTTTATAGATCCAACTTTTACCATAGAACCCATCAAACAATTTTAGTCACTCATTTTTTTTTATCAAAATAAAAGAATAAACTTCCACCCTTTTTTTAAAACTTAAATATTTCGCAAACCGTAAATCGTCAAGCTACAAAAAAAATACCATTGCGACGAGAATTAAATTATGTTTCTATAAACATGCATTTTATATACTTTCGACGAATTTTTTTTTCGATTAACTTTTCTTTTTCGCCCAGAAAAATCATATATGATTCGTAAGAATCATATATGATTCGATTTTAACAAATCATATATGATTCGTAAGAATCGAATCATATATGATTTTTTACGAATCATAGAATCATATATGATTTTTTACGAATCATATATGATTTTTTACGAATCATATATGATTTTAACGAATCATATATGATTCTTACGAATCATATATGATTCGTAAGAATCGAATCATATATGATTTTTTACGAATCATATATGATTTTTACGAATCATATATGATTCTTTCTGGGCGAAAATTAAAAAAAAAGTTTGTCGAAAGTATATAACAATGCATATCTATAGAAAGATCATTTAATTCTCGTCACGATGTTATTTTTTTGTAGCTTGAAGATTTACCGTTTGCAAGATATGTTGTTTTGAAAAAAAAGGTGAAAAATATAAATGGGTGGTTATGATTGGTTAATAGGTTTTATGGCATGTAGGGGTTCTTTATGGATTTCAACTCGGTTTGTGTGCCAATAGTATACCATGTTGTGTGAGAAACTCCCAACCAAATAGTTGTGGGTTCAAGTGATGATTAGGACATGAGATAAATTTGTGTAAAAAATAAACAGGAACCAAGTTTCCCGCACTAGTTTATCTAAAATAACGTTGTGAGTTGTGTTTAGAAAATTGACTTAGCAAATTACGCTGACTTGACATGCCATTTGTGTACGTGAAATGCTGACTTGACGTACGTGCCAACTATATATACACAATGGCATCCACGTCATCAGTTTTATACCACTATATATGGTGTCATATCGTAGCACATGTAGCATGCCATATTGCCATGTCGACAATTCAGAATACACACCTGCAGGTTGCAAGCCAGCTTTTCAAAGAGTTCCGCAAATTAATACAAAATTGATATTTGACTGGTTCAATTTCATTGACAAATTTGAGTGACATAAGTGAAACTTGATTACTTTTTGAGAATTTTCTATTGAGAAATTTGAGGGTTTAAAATCTTGCCTTCCACTTAGCCTCCTTGAAAAGCAGAGAGTTCATATCGAGTAGACCATCAAATTGGCCAAGCTCAACCAATGTGTTAGTGATCACTAGAGTCAGAGACTTGTACGTCTTCGTGAATCTCATGGAAGCAAGATCGTTTCTTGGCATCGTCTACTAATTGCCTCCAAATTGGGCTGCTATGCTTCAAAATGTCTTCATTTCCAAGGATCCACAAGCAATGCCTTAAAAAGTTAAGATATTAGACAACATAACTAAACAAACTCACCACACAAATTTTCAATTTTTTTTGCAGGTTACCTTGCTCGGGTTAGAGCCACATTTGCTCTTTGAGAAGTAGAAAGGAAACCAATCGAGTCACTCCCTTTTGCGGTGACTGTTGAGATGATTATCAGATCTTCTTCACAACCTTGGAACCCATCAACAGTTCTAACATTCACCGAAAAGTCACATCCATCTTCTCTGGTTTGATAAATTATGTCCTTGAGTTTACTTTCTATTGCAACAACTTGAGCTGTGTAAGGTGTTATGCAACCCACACTAATATTTTGCTTTTTCGCAACACATACTGTGTATATAACAAAAAATTAAAACCTATAGAAGTTTTATGGAAAATAGATGTAGTAAAAATTTGAAGAAGTACCTTCATGAAGTCTTTTAACCAACTCAGCTATCAAAGCTGCTTCCACCATGTTTTTCCTACTTTTATTATGACCAAATTCGACTTTTCCCTGGGACAAATTAATGAAAGAATATGATCCAAACATGTCTCCTTCAAGAAACTTTTTTTCATAGCTTATTTCTCCTACATTTGGACCATTTTCTATCCTGTTGCCATAAAACGTTTCGTTTTGAAATAAGCTTATCTTCCAATGCATTCTATATTGGACCTGTAGTAGGTGGGTCGTATGTTTCTGAGACACCAATCGTTCAAATAAACTCCTTCCGAACTCCTCTTCCACACATATCTACAACAATTCTCGGGTCAAATACTAGATGGTGCATAATATATATACTTTATGTTACGATAGTAAAGATGGATAGAATCATATAAACCTTGCTTTGAACCGTTGCAGGGAGTTGCTTCTCGTCTCCAACGAGTATAACATCACGAAGACCAGAGAGTTGCAATGGGATAATAGATTCTCATTCTCTAAGTTGAGCACCTTCATCAATTAATAATAGTTCAACATTTGTTTCAAGGGTGTGCAATCTACTTGAGCTAGAGGCAGTGCAAAAGATCAGACGAGCGTTTATCAAACAAAAGTTTCCAATTTCTTGATTATCTGTGAATTTAGGGAAAGAAACGGTTTCTCTAAGGACTTCCTCAAGTACTTGAAGGAGCTCTTTCCTCATCATTTTACACTCGGGCCAACTTTCGATAGATTGAAACAAGCTGATAATGTTAATCAATTTCTTAGCTAGTTGTGATGTAACGACAGAAGTTGGCATATGTGTGTACAAGTTTATAACCGAAGTTGTTAATTTTTCTTTATCCTCATTGAACCTTTTTGTGATAAAATCACCAAAAGGTAATGCATTCTCTTTGCTTTTTGTGTTTAGCGGCACCATTTCTCTTAATTTAGTTGTTCTCCACGTGCTTCTGCTTTCGAAACTTTTGATTTCAAACTTTATTTGATTGATAGCTTCTCCGTATTCTGCTTCCGGGTTTCTAAGTAAACGTATCATTGTGACTGCATTCTTTCTCCAACCAGAAGTGGGAGACAAACAACAAGCAAGAACAGATATTCGATGCTCAAGAAACACTTGCTTGAGTTGTTGAAAACCATCAATCTTCATTCGTTCCCTGTTTCCAAATAGAACTATGTCTCCAAAACCATAAGTATCATATTCAAGTGAATCTCGTACATGACTCACCAAACGTGCTACAACCTCTAACACCGCGTTATTAGTAGGGGCACAAGTTAGTGCGCAGCATTTCAATTTCCAAAGAGCGAGTAGAAGACAACCAACTGTCTTTGTTTTTCCTGTCCCTGGTGGGCCCCATATGAGGTTTACAGACTCCTGATGACGACATTCTCTTGCTGTAATGCAACTCCATATGGCGGTTTGCTGGTATGTATTTAGATCTAAGGCGCTTATGGTGTCTTGCAAGTTCAGTGAGTCAGATTTCTTGGTATTTTCGATGCAGCAGAGTGAACATCTCTCACTACCCTGAAATAGTCACTCCACTATCTTAGCTTCTTGGTTTTAGGTGGTGTTTAAATGTGTATTTTAAAAATGGTTAAGAGGGGCAACACAACGATCAGACGATTAATCTGAAAATACGCGTAAGCAATTTAATTCACCCTTGCATAATCAGTTTTAATAGGAAACTGATTGTTTGAAAACTAACTATATATAAACACATAATCTGAAGCAGAATTTTTTTTACCCAAACATTAAAAGCTAATTAGTTTGGCTTCAGATTGCATTAATCAGAAATCGCTAATCATCAACGATTCAAATTTAAACATCCACTTAGTCTTATATGAAATCAAATTAAGAGAAAAGGAACTAAACTTACCTTCGACTTACTCTGGATCACTTTATTGATAATTTTCATGTTCTTCCCATCTAGTTTAGAGTGCAAAGCTTGCCAGATACGAGTATTCATAGTCATGTTCATAAGATGAACTGCAAACAACACGAATTTCCCTCCATTGTTTGATTCTTTCCCACGAACCACAATCGGCTTTGAGGATAGAACTTGGATTGTATCAGAATCGTCATCCTTGACCTTTTGGACATAAGCAATGACATGATTGTGATCATTGATATAACTTAGTTTTTTACTTGTCAACGCGATGAGATCACCCACCTCAGGCTGGTAAGACCCTTTCTTATAACTGTTTTTTCTTTCTAAAGATACCCTATACATGTAACCTTTAGAGATCTTATAATCTGTTGGTTCACTGATGATCCCACAAGTAGGTGCACTAGAGATACTTTTCATTTTAGACATTAACTCATAACGTGTTTCCTCAAGTAGTGGCTTGATGAATGACTTGGTGTAATCAGCTGTTGATCGAAAGTTTTCTGGTATTTTCGTCACCTGTTCCTAAGTTTAGAAGAAAAAGTAAAGTGAATCATATCTTTTACGCATTTATCAACTATGAAGCTGTCATCGATGAACCATAAATTCCGAAAAAATATTGTTGATACAAAAGTTGGGTGTTGATACAAAAGTTGGGCGTTCCTGATTTGGGCTCTTGCTCTCGTACCAATTCGCTTCTTAATGCTTGAAACCTGCGCACTAAGAAAATAAACAACACCGTTAGGCTTATCGTGTGATTGTCTCCCACGATTAGACTCCGGCGTGAGAGTAAGTAATCGGTTTAGGGTTCTCGTAAAGAGTTTTAGGGTTTGTGAATCGTACCTTTAATGAGAATTATGTCATTCCTTATATAGGCGCACAATCCTTGTAGGGTTCGTGCTCCTTACGTTTCGCACACGTGGTGCTTATCCGGTTTAAGGATATCTATTCCATAAATAGGAGATCCTTATCTAAACCGTATATATAGTTTAGTTGGGCTTGGGCTTACGTGAGCCCATTCCCATTATTGATTAGGCCCAAGTTATAAATAGCCCACGCATGGTGACTTTGGGCCTTAGTAATGTTTATTATTTGGGTTCGTGGCCCATATATAGACTATACGTCATCATGTCCCCCCAGTCTAGTGTGCGCGGCTCGTAGCCGCGGATGCTAGACTAGTCACAACAGCGGTAAGCGTGGCGGGAGAAATATTGAATATTGCCGCCCAATATTGAGGACAATGTACCTAGTCATAGATATTTCAAAGAAATGCCTCGAAAATCGGGGGTTGTGTCCACGTGTCCCTAGGAAAACGGGAAAAAGTGCATGTACCGTTTCGGATTCTAGCCACACGTTTTATGAGTGGGATCCACGTGGGCTTCATCTAGGGTTTTTCAATTGCTTATATAAGAGTCACCGTCTCCATTTACCCAAAACACACAGTAAAAACATATACTCACCATTGCACATTTCTTCAAAGCGTTTTTTTGCAAAGAAAGTAACTGTTTGATTAGGTAATTTCGTGTGCGTATTCTAGTAAATACCTTGAAAATGGTTGCCCAATTAGAGGAGTTTCGCTCTGCGATGAGTGAGGATGATGTGCGTCAGTTTTCATCTGACTACTTCATTCCTCTGGATGTGCATCCAGAGGCTCCAGACGTCGATGCGTGTATTGCCGATTTCCCCGAAGGGAAAATAAGACTATACACGCGCTTTCTTGAGTATGCTAATTACCACGTACCTATATCTATTTTCTTGAGCAATTTGCTCAATTTCTATCGTCTTCATATCTCACAGCTGCACTGTATAGGTGCGGCGAAGGTATCGAATTTTGAAGTAAACTGTTGTTTACTTGCGATAGAACCGACCGTTGACCTATTCCGCGCCTTCTACCACACAACGTGGTCGCATGGATGGGTATCCTTTGCGAAGCGCGCGGGGAAACTTCAGTGCTATACCGAGAAGGTAGACTCCCTGAGGCATTGGAGGGAGTATTTTTTCTGGGTTGATGATGTGGTGTTTCCATCGCCCTTTGAGTTTTACACTCAAGATACGTTGCCGAGGGATGGGCGCCCGCACCCGGTTCCTATAGTTTAGCCGATGCGCAGACCATTGACGCCAACCGCATCCCCATTAACCCTTATCCGGAGGAGTTTTTGGTGCATGTGGGGTTGAGTCGTAGCTATTTCGGGGGTGTTGACGAGGTGCCAACCTTCATTGATGAGGAAGGCCGGGGTGGGTGTTCATCCCTTTTGCTTCTAATCATGTAAGTTTTTCTATATGCACACGTTTAATAACAAATCTCTGCTTTTTGCTGTTTGTTCCTGTGTGCGCAAAAATGGATTTGTTTGCGGTAGTAAAGCTGGAGAAGCCAAAGCTGGTGACCGTTGGCGTGCGCCCTCTGAGGGAGAACGAGCAGCCGCTTTTGGAAGCGACCGCGGGTCATCTGACTGTGTTGGGGCCTGTTGGCCATGAAGACTCGCCGCCTCTCCAAGTTACGCCCGTACAGAGCGTGGCGCCAACTGTGGAGACTGCGCGTTTGGAGGAAGTGCACGCTGAATCTTCGGATAGCGTGGAGATACTGAAACCTGAGGAGGTAGCACAGAAGCTAAAGCGCAAAGGAGAGGCTAGTGGCAGTGGTACTTCCAAGAGGAGACGCTACCTTATTGGAGATGCGGAGTCGTCTGCGGAGGAAGAGACATCCGCTCCTGGCGCGGATAAGTTGGCTGCAGAGGCCTCTCCATTTCTGTAAGTAATTTGTCTCATAATATGTATTTTCTTTATTACTTGTCGTAATATGTTCTAACTGTTTTCTGCATTTATTGTAGCGATGATGCCACGAAGGATGATGGAGCCTTCGTGGAGACGGTGGCCCCTCCTCAGAATGAAAACAAGGAGGAGGGAGCAAAGTTTGATGAAGGCGTATCTGCGCAGCAACTGATGGTTGAGTTGGATGCTACTGCTGCACGTCAAATTGAGCTAGTGGCTCAGTTGAAGACGAGGTACGTCGGGGAGAGTAGCGCTCTCGCCCAAAAAGATGAGGAGATAGCTGTTCTCCGTGCGCAGCTGGCTGAAGCGCAGACGGAAGTGGGGTCCTTCAAAGTGTACACGGACAAGGTCACGAATGAGAAGTTGACCGCGATGGCTGAGCTGGAGCAAGCGCGCGGACAACTTCATCAGTCCAGGGCCAACCTTACTTGGGCGGTAAGGTATCTTGAGGAGAAGAAGGAGGAGCACTTTGCGAACATTGCTGAGTTCAAGGTGCGTATGGAGAAGATTGTTCAGGCGCAGGAGGAGAAGCTGCGTGGCCTGAGCATAGAGTATGATGAGGAGTTATACCCTCATCTGATGTCTACCATAGCTGAGCGCAGGTACGTCCTTTCATATTTTTATGCAATGTTGCCTTATTATATTTGTTTATATGTTGCTGCTAACACAAGTTGTCCTTGTTGATGTAGGTGGCTGATCAGTCATGGGCTGCGCCTAGCCGCTATGGGTACCTTGGAGTCCCAAGAGGTGTTGGGGGCCTTTGGGAAAGTAGTGCAGTGCGCTGTGGAGTGTGGAAGGTCGCAAGCTATGGAGGATCTCCATGAGGACAAGGCGTTGAACGTGGCCTTGACTGAGGTACCTGGCTATAACGCGAGTGCGTATGACGAGCTGGTGCAGGCCATGGAGGGGATGAAACTTCTTGAGTTGCCTCACATTGCACAGTTGGAGCGCGACCAGGACAACCCCATAAAGGTAATTATGGAGGGGTTGACCCTGGAACGCCATATTTTGGAGGATGCCGAAGCGCAGCCGGACTACTTCCTCAAGCCCGACGAGTCACAGCTGTAGGTTCCTGTGTTTGTGCAGCCTCGGCATATGCTGAACCCATTTGCTCTTGAAAAGGAGATTCCTCCGAAGGAGGTGTTGGAGCGCCACGCACAGAGAGCTGCCCAGAAAAAGGGGATTAAGGGCAAAGCCATCCTATGCGGTGTTGGCGCTGCACACATTCCCAGGTCCGATGGGGTTCCCGTGAGTGTAGCGACTGTATCGCCTAAGGATGCATTGCTATTGAGAAAGCTTCAAGAGGCAGGAAGTTCCGTTGCACCGGAGGATAGCCCTGAGCATCGCCATAGCGTATAGGCTGTTTTTTTGTAGTTTGTATATTTATTGTGTAAATAATGAAGTGTATCTTTTTCATGCTGTAGTAGCTGTCTTTTGCGTGTAAAAATATTGAATAAGATACTCTTTTATGGTTAAATTAAGTGCGTAACTTAAGATAAATTATGAGAATAAACTTGCTTTATTTTTTGCGAAGTTTTGTCATTTGACCAAGAGTCTTGGCTCGTTATTTGCTAAGCTTAGTACAGTGTACTTGATATTTGTGCATCCGTCGTGGGACGCGCAAGGTAAACTTACCTCAACGTCTCAAAAGTAAGGCGCTTAGCAAGGATGCGTGATCCAATGTTGATGGGTTTGCAACCCTCTTACTCAACGAGTGAATTAGTAGGTTTACTCATCCTTTATGCCTTCGTGGGTCTTAATTAGTGCATGCACGCCATGTAGGCAAAAATATAATATAACAATATTGACATATATAAGAATGTATGCAATAAAGTGATATGCGTTATGGAGTTAGCTAGAAACCATAACATTTTATTGATACTTGCAAGTTTTTGAAAAAGTAAAATACAATTCCTAAGAAAGAAAAGAAAAAACAAACACTTATTGGGCACATCCTAAAGTGCAAAGTTATCTGTGTATGGGCCGTAGCCTTTCCTAAAGATAGTATCTTTTAAGATTGCAGATATTCCAGGTGCGTGCTAGGCCGTGACCTTCCGTATCGCGCAACCTGTATGCGCCATTGCCTAGCGCATCAGTGACCTCGTAGGGTCCTTCCCACTTGGGTCCGAGTTTGCCTGTGTCTTCTGCATGGCTTGCGTCATTGGCGCGGTATACAAAGTCTCCTGGTCTGAAAGAAGTGTGTTTGACCTTCGCATCATAATACTTCTTCATTTTTGCCTTAGCCTTTGCTTCGCGTATAGCTGCGCGTTCACGTCTTTCTTCCAGTAAGTCCAAGTCTATGCGCCGCTCCTCATCATTTGTTGTGACGTTGACCTCTGCTGTTCGTATAGTTGGCATTCCTATCTGTTCCGTAGACAAGGGAGAATGGCGTGTCTCTAGTATTGGTTTTGATTGTGGTGCGATGCGCCCATAAGACATGTGAGAGCTCGTCCACCCACCTTCCTTTGTGTCTGTCAAGGCATGCTTTTATTCCTTCACCTAGACTGCGATTTGCTCGCTCAACTAAACCATTGGTTTGTGGGTGTTTTACTGAAGCGAAGTGTTGTGTGATGTTCAATTGCGTGCCCCAATCTTTGAATGGGTTGTCGCATAACTGCTTCCCATTGTCTGATATGATCTCTCCCGGAAGTCCGAAGCGACAGACAATGTTATCCCATACAAAGCGTTTAACCTGGTTGGCCGTGATACTCACTACACCCTTTGCCTCAATCCACTTCGTAAAGTAGTCTATGGCTACGATGAGGAATTTTAACCCTCCTGCTGCGACTGGAAAAGGTCCTGCGATGTCAATGCCCCATTTGTAGAATGACCATGGTGAGGTAATGGGTGTTAGCTCTTGTTGTGGTTGGCGCGGAATTGGCCTGTGTACTTGGCAATTGCTGCATTTCTTTATCATATCGCGCGCGTCGCGGTGCATTGTTGGCCAATAATACCCCGACCGTAAAGTGCGCGCTACAACAGATCGCGGGCCTGAGTGCATGCTACATGATCCAGCGTGGATTTCTCGGAGTACATAGTCTGCTTGGAGGGGTCCAACACATCGGAGCCAAGGTTGCAAGAAAGAACGTCGGTAGAGTATGTTATCCCGTAGTTCGAATCGCTGCGCTGTGCGCCGCACTCTTCGAGCGTCCTTAAGACCTTGTGGTAAGACTCCCTTGCTAATGAATTCAATGATAGGTGTCATCCATGTAGGATCTTGTTCTTCTATCACTGTGGATACTTCCATCTCCAAGATTGACTTGTTTTGTAAAGTTTCTACCAATACCTGTATTGATAAGTGCGCAAAACTTGTTGATGCGATCTTGCTGAGCGCATCAGCTTTCCTGTTGTGTCCTCTAGGTACTTGTTTGATTGTGAACCTATCAAAGTTCTGAATTAAGGACTTGGTCTTATCCAGGTATTGGATCATGTGTTCATCCTTGGCTTCATATTCACCTAGCACATGGTTAGCGACTAGCCTAGAGTCTACATTTGCTTCCAGGTTGCGTACGCCCATTTGAATTTCAATACGTAGTCCAGCGAGTAGGGCTTCGTATTCTGCCTCATTGTTTGTGGCTGTGAATTCGAAGCGCAGCGCATAGGTGAATTCCATACCTTCTGGATTAGTAAGGATAAGGCCTGCGCCTGATCCGTCTACGCATGAGGATCCATCTGTGAACAGAATCCAGGGTTCCTGTAGATCTGTTTTAGTTGTTGAGGTTGGACCATCAGTGTCTGGCTTCTCAATGATAAAATCAGCTAATATCTGTGCTTTGATTGCAGTGCGCGGTCTATACAAGATGTTATATTCGCTTAACAATACACTCCATTTTTGTAGCCGTCCTGATGCGCCAGGTTTAGAGATAACTTGTTTGATTGGCTGGTCTGTGATTACAGCTATTGGATGCGCTTGAAAGTATCTGCGCAGTCTTTTAGCTGCGAATACTAGAGCTAAGACCAGCTTTTCCATAGCGCTGTAGTTAGTCTCTGTCTTCTTAAGTGCTTTGCTTACAAAGTATATGGGTGTCTGGACGGAGTTCCTATCTGTCAATAGTACTGCGCTAACTACTCCATGGGTTGCAGATAAGTATATGATTAGCTCTTCCCCTGGTCGCGGTGCGACAAGTTTGGGAAGAGATGCCAGATGTTGTTTTAGTTGTTGGAAAGCTTCTTCTGCTTCCTCGGTCCAACGAAAGTCTCCCTTTTTAGTACACTTCGTGAGTGTTTTAAAGAGGGGGAGTGATTTGTCTGCTGACTTAGATAAGAAACGGTTTAGTCCTGCTAGCTTTCCGTTTAATGACTGGACTTCTTTGAGCGTGCGCGGTGAGGGAAGATCAATAACAACTTTTGTTTTTCTGGGAAAGGCTTGATTCCATCAGGTTCTATTAAGTATCCGAGGAACATGCCTTCAGTTGCGCCAAAGGTGCACTTTTTGGGATTTAACTTCATGTTTATTTGTCCCAATGTTTTGAACGTTTCTTCGATGTCGCGCACCAATTCATCCTCTATGTGGCTCTTGATGACAAGGTCGTCAACATAGACCTCCAAATTTCGACCTACTTGTTTCTCGAAAGCTGTGTCCGCCAATCGTTGGTATGTTGCGCCTGCATTTTTTAGGCCAAAAGGCATTTTCATGTAGCAGTACACCCATTGACTGGTGTGGAAAGTTGTTTTTTCTTCATCCTCGACTGCCATCTGGATTTGATGATACCCTTTGTATGCGTCTAGAAAGCATTTAAAAGGATACCCGCACAGGGATTCTACCTTCCAGTCTATTTCTAGCAGTGGGTAGCAGTCCTGTGGACATGCTTTGTTAAGGTCTGTGAAGTCCACGCACATTCTCCAACTGCCATCACTCTTCTTTACCATCACTGGGTTAGAAAGCCAGTCGTGATAGTATACCTCGCGCATGATGCCTGCATCTACGAGCTTGTGCACTTCTTCCAGAATAGCTTTTGCACGATCTGGGGCCTGGCCGCGCTTCTTCTGTCGTATTGGGGGATATCCTTGTCGGATTTGTAGCTTGTGCTCCGTGATAGAGCGTGGCACTCCGGTCATGTGCTTTGGTTCCTATGCGAAGATATCTACGTTCTTTTGCAAGAGTGCGCACACAACTGCTTTACCTTTGTCAGATAAAGATCCTCCAATCGAGATTTGTTGTTCTGGGTAATCGGGATGAATAGAGACCTTTAAGTTCGGTGCTTTTTCTGTGCGCTGTTCTGGAATACTCTCCACCTCAGTGGTTATTGCGTTGCATTCTTTTGGTGGTACTGTTGTGTTATAGAGGGTAACAACTCCTCCTTCTACTAGAAACTTGAGCATCCCATGTGCTGTAGATGGTACAGCACGCATGGATGATATTCCAGGTCTCCCAATGATGCCATTGTATGGTGAGGGAGACTTGATTACCATGAAATTTATCCATGTTGCTGTTGAGTGTTGTTCATCGCCCACGAACACTAGCAAGCGCAATTGCCCCATAGGCCAAATCTTTTCTCCTGTGAATCCAGTCAGCGACGTTGTTGCTGGTATCAATTGGCTTTGGATTTCAGGTCGTAGCCTTTTGAAACAATGATCGTATAGGATGTCTGCGGATGCTCCTCCATTGATGTACATGCGGTGGATATCATGTCCCCCCGTATGTATTTCAATAGTTAGAGGTTCTACTACTGCGTTGTCTGCAGCTAGAGTAGGGAAGGATATCTCTTTTTCTGGAGAGAATTTTTGACTGACTTTTTGTTTTATCTTGCGTTGCCATGACTGTATCATGTATATGGTGTCAGCTTTGTCTTTGGGAAGTTCTTTTTTGCCCCCATTCCTTTGTTTATCCTTTCCTTCTTTAATGTTTTTTATTAGGTGGTCCATTCTGCCATCTCTTACTAATTTTTCAATCAGTTGTCGTAGCTGGACACACTCGTTGGTCGTATGGCCTTTCTGGCCATGATATTCGCAATATCCATTCCCTACGCGCTTTACCTCTGCGGTACGCATTGGCGGAGGCTTTGGGAAGTTTGCTCCTTCTGTAACAAATATTTCCCTCGGAGTTTTTGTGAGAGGGGTATACTTGTCATTATCTCGTCCGCTGCGATAATTCCTGCTGCGGTTGTTATTCTTATCATTGGATTGTCTCCTAGGCTGTTCTTGTTGCCTATAATTAGAGTAGCCTTTTTTGCTATCCGCAGCGGCTGCTTCTCCTTGTATGAAGGATCTTGTGCGCTTTGTTAGCTCATCGAAAGTTTGAGGAACTTTATCATTTAGCTTCCGAATGAGTTCTGGGTTGTTAATCCCATTCATGAACCCTGAAATTTTTAGAATTTTGGGACACGCTTTGACCTGTATGCACTCATCTTTAAAGCGCTCCATAAAAGCGCTAGTTGATTCCCCTTGGCGCTGTTTTACTCTGGCTAGTTCAACAGGGTTTTTAGCGCACTTCTTTCTTTGGGTGAAGTTTAAACGGAATGCTTTCCGTAATTCTTCAAACTCACCGATGCTCCGTCGTGGGAGTTTGCTAAACCATGTGCGCGCATTCCCTACTAATGTAGAATTAAACATATGGCACCACACAGGTTGTGGCCAATTTTCGATAGTAGTGGCTGATTCGAAAACCTTCAGATGGTCATCCGGTTCACCTGTCCCATCATATATTTTCACATTAGTGGGCATGCGCCTCCTTTTGCGGTCGGAGTAATCGCTGATGCGTCATGTAAACGCATCAACCTTCTGGTGACACCATGGAAGAGACATGTCTTCATTTTCTTCTTCGCGACGTCTTCCTCTTGACTTCCAGTGTCCTGTTTCCCTATCCTCGTTGTCCGAGGAGTCACTGGAGGAAGAGTAATTTCTTTTTCGGCGCTTACGCCGGCTTCCTTCAGAGGAAGAGCTTGAGGGGCTTTCACTTGGGGATATTCTCCTCCCCAATCTGTCGTGAATTCTCTTGCTCCCAGACTTAGAGGACCCTTCGCTTGGTGAATGTCGAGGTCCTAATCGGTCTTGTATCCCTCGACTGCCAAGTCTGGAATGAACATTATTGCGTCTCTCACTGTCTTCATATTCCTCTGAATATTGTGAGTCAGAAGTCGTACCTAGCCTATCATGGATAGTGGTACGTTTTTCGTTATCTGCGCGTCTTCCTTGTGGGTGGCGCGGTGCTGATGATTCGCGTTCAGGACCAAAATTGAGACGGGCTTGTAGGCTCGTACTCGACCTTCTTCTTGCATGAGGGCAGTTAGGGTTTCATAATTTTGGGATACAAAATTTCCCAACGTTAGGTCGGGTGTGTCCTCAGTTGCTGGAAGAATATCTGCCTCAGTATTGGGCATCCTATCTCGGTTAGGCGCGCCCGGTGGTACAGTGTTGTCCACTGTAGGTACCGTTTGGTGAGGAGTAGTGAAGAGGGTGCGCTGGAATTCCTCAACGCTTGGAACCACTGTGGTGGCTTGGGTAGTCCTTATAGGCAGTTCTACCACTGGAAGAGGTTGGGTTGTTCCCGCCTCTTGGTGACCAGGTGCGCTGGTTGTCCTAGCAGCCTGCCTAAGGGGTCGAATCTTGTTGATTCTTTCTCTGGGGGTCACGTGTTTTTTCCAATTGCGGAGTCCGCTGGCTTGGATTTTTATTCTTCGTCATTCTAGTTCCTTAGTTCTTAGTAGGGGTCTCACGGATGGCGCCACTTGTTGATACAAAAGTTGGGCGTTCCTGATTTGGGCTCTTGTTCTCGTACCAGTTCGCTTCTTAATGCTTGAAACCTGCGCACTAAGAAAATAAACAACACCGTTAGGCTTATCGTGGGATTGTCTCCCACGATTAGACTCCGGCGTGAGAGTAAGTAATCGGTTTAGGGTTCTCGTAAAGAGTTTTAGGGTTTGTGAATCGTACCTTTAATGAGAATTATGTCATTCCTTATATAGGCGCAGAATCCTTGTAGGGTTCGTGCTCCTTACGTTTCGCACACGTGGTGCTTATCCGGTTTAAGGATATTTATTCCATAAATAGGAGATCCTTATCTAAACCGTATATATAGTTTAGTTGGGCTTGGGCTTACGTGAGCCCATTCCCATTATTGATGCGGCCCAAGTTATAATAGCCCACGCATGGTGGCTTTGGGCCTTAGTAATGTTTATTATTTGGGTTCGTGGCCCATATATAGACTATACGTCATCATTGGGCGTTCCTTGTTTGGATTCCTGTTCTCGTACCAATTGGATCTTAATGCTTGAGACCTGCGTACTAAGAAAGCAAACAACACCATTAGGCTTATCGTGGGATTGTCTCCCATGATTATCCTCCGGCGTGAGAGTAAGTAATTAATCGGTTTTAGGGTTATAGTGAAGAGTTAGGGTTTTAGATGATACCTCAATGAGAGCCGTGATATTTTTTATATAGACACGAAATCCTTGTTGGTTTCGTGTTCCTTACTCTTCGGCGTATCTCGCCTTATACGGTCTATTGATCTTTATCCCATAAATAAGAGATCATTATCAAGACCATAAATAATATATTTGAGTTTGGGCTTTCGTGAGCCCAAATTGTTATTATGATAGCCCACGCATAATGGGCTTGGGTATTAGTAGTGTCCATTGGTCGGGTTCGTGACCCGAGTGCGGACTATACGTCATCATGTCCCCCCAGTCTAGTATGCGCAAGGTGCAATCGCGTATGCTAGACTAACAACTGTAGCGGAAAGCTATGCGTCGCAGGGAAGCGTCAAATATTTCCCGCCAAAAAGAAATATACGATGTATCTAGTCCAAATTAGTCCGAAGTATCCCTCGGAAATCGTGAGGAGGTGGGTAAAAAATGTTGTACCTGTTGATCTCCTAGCCACACGATTAGGATTAGTGGGATCCACATGTCAAGCATCCAACACCATGGGTAACCCTATATAAAGGGTATCTCCCTTTTCACTGTGATTATCACAGTAAAAAAGCCATTTCCACAGTCAAGAAATCAATAGTATACGAAGGTAATAGCGCATGCGCATCTGAAATCATCATTTTTTAAGAATGGTTCTCCAGGTATCCGATTTTACATCCGATATAACCGAGGATGATCTTCGTGAGTTCACCTCGGATTACTATATCCCCATTGCGTTGCACCCGGTAGTACCGGTGGCGATGACATCTATTGCTGACTTCCCTGAGGGAAAGGTAGGGGTATACACACACTTTTCGAATTTGCGAATCAACGCGTGCCCATATCACTATTCTTGTGCGATGTACTCAATTTCTATCGCCTTCACATATCCCAGCTGCACTGTATAGGCGCGACTAAGATAACCAATTTTGAAGTAAACTGTCATTTGCTGGCCATTAACCCAACCATTAATCTCTTCCGCGCGTTTTATCACACAACGTGGTCAAACGGGTGGGTATCCTTTTCCAAGCGCGCAGGGCGTCTGCAATGTTATACGGAAAAGCTAGACGCACTCAGGAATTCGAGGGAGATGTTTTTCTGGGTTGATAATAGGGTGTTCCCCTGGGCCTTTGAGTTCTATACCCAGGGGACGTTACCATAGGACGAGCGCCCAAACCCCGGGACGTACAACGTAGATGACGCGGAGACCATAAATGCCAAACGCGTCCCCATCAACTCCTACCCAGAAGAGTTTTTGGTGCATATGGGGATCAGCCGCCACTTCTTCCTGTTGGGTCACTGAATTCCCCAATCTTCTTCTTACAAGGATTTGAACGTAAAATAACCTAAGAGTAAACAAGTCACTGAGTGAACAGTAACTCAGTGAGTCATCTTCAGGATGCTTAGACCGAGCCTAAGAAGAAAGGTTCTCCATTCAGTGAGGCGGAACTCAGTGAAATGTGATCTAAGCCAAGAAGAAGGTGATGGGTTCAGTGAGGATGACAATAACTCACTGAACCCCAAGACTCCTCAACAAATTCATGGTACTGAAGACTGATGACTTGAAGACTGAAGTTTTGGCGGGACTAGGCGGGAAAGTTTGATCTGTTTCACTAAAGTGCTTTATCACTTTAAGGTCAAACTTTCCTCAAGTGGTTAAAACCAGGCTGTCATCAAAAAGTGCCTTTTGGACTTAACCCAAAGAAGTTTCCCTTGCCAGAGAATATAATCTATCAAGATTTTATTGAGGAACACTTAGGTCCATTGTATAATAGGGTTGTTCACATTTGTGTATAAATAGGTAGCATAAGAGAGGAGTAAAAGTTGACAAGTTTGTGCAATTAATGCAAAGCATTCACAAACCACTTTTACTCCTCCAAAGAACAACATAACCCCTAAGATAGCTCAGTGGGTCCTGAAAGTTGTCACTCAACATAGATTGAGTTTAGTGAGGAGTCAATACCATACTTGTCATTTTCAATCCCAAGTGTTATTCCACAAACACTTGGGTACGATTCTTTTTGATTAACTTCTAATAAAGAATTAAACGTTGAAAAATATTGTCTCTTATATCTACGTTACTTTATTGTTAATCATTTTATACATCCTTATTTAAAGTAATATAACTTGGTTACTTTAGCTTTGTAGTTATTGTTAACCAAGTAAAAGGGACCAACAAGTGGTATCAGAGCCTCTGATTTGTAAAACTTAAACCTGTTTTCAAAACTTAAGAGTGCTCAAGTTTTTAAAATCAAGATCCAACTATGACTGACATATATGTTCCCCAACTTGTCGACAAAAAGGGTGGAAGTTATTCAGCAACTGCCCCTCGACTAGAAGTTGGCAAATTTAATAAGTGGAAAAAGCGAATGCTTTGCTACTTAACTGGGATGGAACCATATTACGTTAAGTTGATTAATGATGGTCCATATGTCCCAACAACTGCCCAAGGTTTAATTAAACCTGAAGCTCAGTGGACCCTAGATGAAAGGAGGGTGGTCAATCAAGACCAGCGCCTGGAAAGCATTATTATATCATGCCTTCCTGATGATATAATGGAATCAGTGATCAACTGCCCCACTGCCCAGCAGACATGGACTGACCTGGTTCATAGCTATGAAGGGCCTTCTGATACCAAAGAGAATAGAATCATGGACCTGAAGCTAGAATTCAATACCTTCAGGGCTAAGGATTCTGAAAGTCTCTCTAAGACTTATACTCGGTATAAGACCCTCCTGAATGAGCTGACCAATGATGGTGTTATACTTTCAAAACATGAGATAAATGTTGGTTTTGTCAATAGTCTCCCTGAGAAGTGGTTAAACTTCTCTTAGGGATTGAGAAATGCAAACCACATTCAGAACCTTGAGCTCCCTGCCATCTATGGGAAGTTTGTCTATGAAGATAATCTTATCACCAGGAGATACCCTGGTAAAGCTCAGGAGACCAAAAAGGCCTTGACAATTTCACCCATATCAACTGCTTTCTATTCAAAAGGTGTTGTGCAGGATTTTCAGGATGGATCAGATGATGAGGTTGACCAAAGAACCAGTGAGGAGTACCTAAATGATCTTCAAATTGAATTTCATGAAAGGGCACTCCTTGCTAATTCAAAAAGGTTTTTTAAGAAAAACAAATTCCCTTCTTCAAAAGCAAATGAAAACACTGAATGTTTTAAATGTGGCAAAATGGGCCATTTTGCTAAAGATTGTTTTTCAAAAACAACCTCAGAACCATCCTTCAAATTTTCAGGGAATAACTCTTTTTCAGGACCCAACAAATTTCAACCAAAAATGCTTCAGTCTAGTCAAAGATTTGAAAAAGTCCCTCAAATTGACTTTGAAGCCAAGTACATAAAGGCAAAAGCTAAACTTGCCCTTCTTGAATCATCCTCAACAGTCTCTCAGCCTCCTCAGGCTCCAAAGCCTTCTCAAGCCAAGAACAAAAGGCTTGTTGCTGAAACATATGACTGGGATGAGGTTGAAGTGTCCTCTGATGATGATGAAGTTCACATCAGTGCCCTGATGGCCCTATCAGATGACAACAAGCTTGCTGTGGGGAAGAGTCATGCAAGAAATGGTGAATGGGTTAACATCACTATGAGGAAGGTAAATCTTTTACTTTCTATGGATGATGATGATGATTGGAAATCTTACTTAGATTATATTAATGTTGATCTTAAGTATGTTGAAGAGCAAAGACTTAACTTGTTTTCAAAATTTAACAAACTGAGTTTTGAATTAAATCATAGTAGAGATGAACTACTTGCTTTAAAACAAGCCAAGCTTGAAAGTGTTACACTTCAAATTCTAAACTCTGAACTAGTAAAACAAAATCAAGCTCTTCAGGAAGAACTTAAGAAAGAAAAGGAAACTATTTGGAAATGGACTCAGAAAAACCCCAAACTTTATGAAACACTGAGTCTCTCACCCAGCTCCAAAAAGGCTGGTTTGGGTGATGATCAACTCACCGAAGTTTCTGGGGAGAGTTGTCATTCAACAACTTTTCTGTCAACCAACATACTCTCTAGCAAAGAACTTGCTCCTAAACCCAGTGATTGGATTGAAAGAAACAATCCTGACAGTAAAATGCCAAATTTTAATACTGGAAGAATCCTGGAGCCTGAAAGTCAGGCTATCAAGGAGCTGCTAGGAGTCACTGATGAACTTAGTCTTACTAAGTCCATCACTGAGTCTAAGTCTGATTCACCACTCCCTCCACTGAAACCTCTTCAGGGAGCTGAACCCAATTCTGACCTTGCACCATTAGTCTATCAACCACATTCTCCTAAAGAGAAATCAGGTTTAGGAAAGACTATACTGAAAAGACCTACTACTGCACCCACTGAACACCAAAAACCTTCAGTACCCACTGAAGTGAAGCATGAAAGCACTGATTCAAAGGTTGATCAGCTTGCTGAACTTGTCAGGATGCTGAGTGAGAAAATTGAGTCTACTGAGAAAACTCTGACTCAAAATCTACAAAGCCCTCAGTACCCTCAAGTTCTTCCAAACCAAAAACCACACCCAGACCCTCAGGGAGATGTAAACTGTGCAATTATCCAAATCACAGCACTGATAAATGCTACAGAGTTATGTTTTGTATGATATGCAAACAAGAGGACCACAGAACTTGTGATCACATCCCCCACACTGCTTCTTTAAAAGCAAGAGGTCTATACAAAAACCAAGTCTATCAGTATGCCACACCTTCCAAACAAAGACTGAAGGCTAAGCCTTTCTCGCCATGTCCTCACTGTGGTTTCAATGATCATCTTCCTGATGATTGTATGATGAAAGATTGCTGTGACATCTGTGGAGATCCCTCCCATGAAACCAGGGGACATGACAAAGTTATTCAGTCCAGAAGGAAAAACCAGACCAACACTTCTCAGTCACCTGAGGCATCAACCTCCACAAAATGTAAAACATGTGGAAGCTCAGGTCACACAACTTCAGACCATGATTCATTAACTGAGTTCAAAAAGTCCCTGAGGACTAAACCCACTAGAAAGTGGGTCAACAAGAAAAACTAACCCAGTTTACTGTTTGTGCAGAAACACATCAAGGATCCTACTTGGCATCTAGACAGTGGATGCTCCAGAAGTATGACTGGTGTGAAAAGTTTTCTGCACAAATATGTGGAAGAACCAGGACCCAAAGTAGTATTTGGTGATAACTCATCAGCTCCCACCGAAGGTTATGGTTCAGTAAACTGCAATGGTATAGTTTTTACAAGAATAGCTTATGTTAATGGTCTCAAGTACAACCTGATAAGTGTTTCCCAACTATGTGATGCCAAATACATAGTTCAGTTTGATGACAAGAGAGGGACCATCTTTAATCCCAATAAGGAAGTTGTGCTGATTGCCCCTAGAAGGGATGATGTATATGTCCTTGACATGTCATCCCTGACTCAGAATGGGACTTGTCTATTCTCAAAGGCAAGTGAGACAATCAACTGGCTATGGCATAGGAGACTCTCTCATCTCAACTTCAAGAGTATCAACAACCTGGCCAAACAGAACAAAGTTCTGGGCCTACCATCCCTGGTGTATACCAAAGACAAGCCTTGTTCTGCTTGTGAAAAAGGAAAACACCACAGGGCATCATTCAAAACCAAACAAACCTTTTCCATCAAAAACTGCCTACATCTTCTTCATATGGACCTTTTTGGACCTGTCAGTCCAATGTCCATTCACCATGAAAAGTATACTCTAGTCATAGTGGATGAATACTCAAGATATACTTGGGTTTACTTCCTGATCAAAAAGAGTCAGGCAGCTGAAACCATCATGTCATTTGTCAGGAACATTGAAAATCAAAATGATGTCAAAGTTAAACAGATCAGGACTGACAATGGCACTGAATTCAAAAACCAAGACCTTGAGTGTTTTTGTGATGAGAAAGGAATTTCTCAAAATTTCACTTCTCCCTATACTCCTGAACAAAATGGAGTAGCTGAAAGGAGAAATAGAACACTCATTGAGGCAGCAAGAACAATGTTAAATGGCTTAGTCCTCTCAAAACATTTTTGGACTGATGCAGTTAAAACAGCCTGCTACACTCAAAATAGGTCAATCATTGTGAAAAGGCACAATAAGACTCCTTATGAGATATTCAAAGGAAGGATTCCTGACATCAGCTACTTTCATGTATTTGGGTGTCCTGTGTTTATACATAATCACAAGGATCACTTGGGTAAATTTGATGCCAAAGCTGGTGATGGATACTTCCTGGGATATTCCCTGGTTTCTAAAGCCTTCAGGGTGTTCAACACAAGGAGACAACAAACTGAGGAAACTTATCACATTACTGTTGATGAGAGCACTGAATCCATCAGGTTCTCAAATTCCTCAGTAGAAGAAATTGGTATTGATGACTCATCAAGGTATCCTCCTAATGAGTATCATCCTGAAAACAATCCCTCAACCCAATACCAAGCTGATACTGACGTCTCCTATTACATCATCCCTCACAACCTACCCCAACCACCTATTAGTGAGTTCATTGAAACTCAGCATGTCTCAAATGAGACTGAAACCACTGAACAAATTTTTCAGGAACCCTCAGAGAAAATTGTTCCTGCAAATGTCACTGAAGCACATAGTGATGAGTCACCTCATGTTCCTGAGTCTGAACCTAATCAGGCTCCTTCAAGCTCAAATTCCTATCCCAAACCTCAGGATAGCTGGACTAGATCCAAAATCATTGAGCTTGTGAACATCATTGGTGAACCCACTGAAGGCATGCTCACAAGAAGCAAGGCTGCTAAACTCAAAGCCGCCACCGCCAATATATGTCTTTATGATGACTATCTCTCAGAGATTGAACCTAAAAATGTTAAAAAAGCCCTGACCTATGAAAGTTGGGTTCAGGCCATGAGAGATGAATTGGAACAATTTGACAGAAATGATGTCATGACCCTTGTTGAATACCCCCCAGGGTGTTTTAATCATTGGTATGAAATGGGTCTTTAAGAACAAGACCGATGAGAATGGCACAGTCATCAAAAATAAAGCAAGACTGGTTGCCAAAGGATATAATCAACAAGAAGGTATAGACTATGAGGAAACCTTTGCACCTGTTGCTAGAATGGAAGCCATCAGGATCTTCCTTGCCTATGCAACTTACATGAACTTTAAAGTTTAGCAAATGGATGTTAAAAGTGCATTCCTGAATGGTAACATCAAAGAAGATGTTTATGTGCAACAGCCTCCTGGTTTCGAAAGTAGTGAATACCCCAACCATGTCTACAAGCTTAACAAAGCCCTTTATGGACTGAAACAAGCACCCAGGGCATGGTATGAAACTCTTTCAGCCTTCCTGATCCAAAACAAGTTTGTCAAAGGAAAAATTGATAACACACTGTTCATCTACAGAACAAAGAGTGATGTCATTCTTGTCCAAGTATATGTTGATGACATCATCTTTGGCTCAACAAGTTACAAACTTTGCAAACAGTTTGAGAAACTGATGACCACAAAGTTTGAAATGAGCATGATGGTTGAACTCACATACTTTCTTGGACTCCAAATTAAACAAACTGAAAAAGGAATATCCATTTGCCAAGAAAAATACCTCATGAACCTATTGAAGAAGTATGAGCTCATTGACTGCTCTTCAGTAAAAACTCCTATGGTCCCTCCAAACAACCTTGGCCTTGATCTCACTGGAAAATCAGTGAATCAAACCCAATATAGAGGAATGATTGGCTCCCTGATGTACTTACTTGCCTCAAGGCCTGATATCCAATTCTCAGTCTGCCTGTGTGCCAGATACCAGGCTGACCCTAAAGAATCACATCTCACTGCTGTCAAGAGAATCATCAGGTACCTGAAGGGTACTCCAAACCTTGGTTTGTATTACCCAAAATGTTCAGGATTTGATCTCAAAGGGTACACTGACTCTGACTATGCAGGATGTAATATGGATAGGAAAAGTACTTCTGGATCCTGCCAATTTCTTGGTGGTAAACTTGTGTGTTGGAGTACAAAGAAACAACAGTTAGTGGCCATGTCCTCAGCTGAAGCTGAATATATGGCTGCTGTAGGATGTTGTGCAAATGTACTATGGATGAAGAGCCAACTGAGTGACTATGGCATTCAGTATAAGATGGTACCTATATTTTGTGATAATACAAGTGCCATAGCCATCTCAAACAATCCAGTAATTCATCAAAGAACCAAACACATTGACATCAGATACCACTTCATCTGGAACCACATCACTAATGGAGAAATTGAACTACATTTCATCCCCACTGAATATCAGCTAGCTGATATCTTCAGAAAACCTTTGGATGAACCACTTTCACAAGATTGAAAGCTGAATTGGGCATGTTTGACATAGAATCAGGAAACTGATCAAAAGTGTTCCAACCTGATGTAAATTCTCTACGTCCCTGATCACACCCTTCCTGAAAACTCATTTTTCTCGAATGAAAATTCATTCAGGGGGCTCAGGATAAAAAATGGCATTGAATACCCTAACTAAATGCTCTAAGTACTTAGTTAGTTAATGTCCCAGGTAGGTAACTGAATCCTATTAAATATAGGAATATATGTCACTTACACAACTGGCATCCACTCCTTGGGCCCCCACATCTCTCTCACCAAACACCATTGAGCATTAAATGCTCCCTCACACACAAAAGTTGTGATGATTTTTCTCTGCAAAAGTGCATTATTTGCAGAGCCGCACAACTGTTCACCCACGATGTGAGAGAAAATAGGGGTAATGGGAATCGTGATATTTAATGCGGATATCAAACCAACATTATTATGCCGTTTTGATTGAATAATTTAAACCTTTGGTATCCGCAACATCACTACCCTAATTCCCACCCTATAAATACCCCCACAAAGAAGAACACACACACGCTTTAAAATCTTAACAAAACTCTTGCAAAATTATTTCAAGAACTCTTTTGCTTTCAAAATCTGTGTGTGCTTCTTCTTTATTCAAAACCATACCTTTTTATCAAACTAAAATGGCATCTTCAAAGGTCATAAAATACGCACCCAATGTGGAATTCCAAATGGAAAGTGTAGACCTCACCAAAAACAATGTGGTGGGGAACTTTGCCTACCCTGAAGGGTTCCCTGAATACAGGGATATGGTGAAGTTCCTACAAAACTGTTTTCTCACCACCACATTCACAAAGACCCCCTCAGTCATCTATCATGACTACTTGAGAGAATTTTGGTGCTCAACGGTGGTTGAAAACCCTGATGCGCCAAAGGAGGCCAAAATCAAGTTCTCAGTGAAGAATGGGACTAAGTCCCTTATTCTTGACTACAAAACCTTTGTTAAAGCCACTGGCCTTGACTACACTGAGACTTTTGTAGCCCCACCCACTGAAGAGGAAGTTAAACAACTCCTCTTAGAACTAGGGCCCTATGATAAACATCATCCTGATGTTACTCCAGGGGCCCTACTGAACAAAGCCCCCATCATCAAAACATGGTTCCCTGCCCCTTGGAGGATCCTGATGACATTTGTAATTCATGTCCTTGGGGGGAATAAGTCCTCAACTGAGCAACTAAACACTACTCAATCAATGATAGTGTACTGTCTCATTGAGGGTAAAAAGATTGACCTTGGAGAAATTATCTTCAGGGACCTCATAGGCAAATTGGGTGGGAAGTCTAGGCAAAAACACATGTCTTACCCTAGATTCATTTCCTATGCCCTGAATGACCTACTAGGGTCTGAGTATATCAAGCCTGACAGTGTCGGCTTTGAACCTGATGTCTTACATAAGGCAAACTACTCACGCGACCCTAATAGGGTAACACCTGTCGCCTTGACCACATACATGCTGACTGCTATCCAGGGTGATAACATAGTTTCACCAATTCCCTATCCCACCAAAAAGGTGAAGAGGAAGAAGGGACAGGGGTCCAGGAAGGTGGCTCAACCCAAGCCAGTCGCCACTGAGACCTCTGCCCCTAAGCCTGACAATAGGGGGCAACAACAACAGACCCTGACTGCCGACACCATCAAGATCATTAGCCAATCTTTGGCCACAAAACAAAGGCCAACGGAGGGCACTGAGACATCACACTCAGTGTCCTCAGGCGAACCCGTTCCCAAAGGCCCTGCTGGCATAAACAAGTCAGTAAGGTCGGTTGCAACTAAACCTTCACATCCTGCTAAAGACTCTGGCAAATCACAACCAGAGTATCAGGGAGTAAGGGGTCCTATACCCTCGGTGGGGCAGCACTACTCCACAAAGAAGGGGACCCACAAACATTCACATCCTGCCAAAGGCTCGGGTAAATCACAACCCAAGCAATAGGGAGTTCTCGCCCCTAAATCTTCGACAGGCCAGCACAAGCCTGTTGGAAAGGGGGCATAACTACTCAGGTGCCTGATGAGGACATTCGCCAATCAAAGCTTTTGTCTGAGGGCACAAAAACTCATCCCAAAGACTCAGAGGGAAACATACAACCCGCTGATAGGGACACAACATTCATGGCTCCTAGTGATGGTACTGAGAAACACCCATCAGTGCCTGAAGGGGTCTCGAGGGACAAAGATTCAGAGGGACACATACCACCCGCTGATATGGAACACACAACCACCCCCGAAGGTGCGCATAACTCGGGAACTGACCCTGAGAACCAGGTAGATAAAACCCAATCTACCGGATTTGAGGGGTCAGGACCTGGCCAAAATGAAGGCAAGTCTTCTTTTGAAGAGGAGCCGGATAACCTTAATTTGCAGATTCAATCCCTAGCTGAAGCTCAGGCAGTTTTGTACTCTGATGATGAATTCAATAGTGATGAGGAAGTCTTCAAGGCCGGAGATGATATGGAGCTTGAGGAGATAATCCCTGAACCAATTCCTCAGTCTCCTAAATCTTCTAACCATGACGATGCTGACACACATTCCGAGCCAGAGTCCTCAGGAGATGATCAGGCTCCTCTCACTGTGAAGACCTTCACCAAATTCATCAAAAAGATTACTAACATTTTGTACAGGGGGATCACTGATGAGGTCTTTGACATGCACACTGAACAGGCAGTTCACTATCATAATCTCAAAGATGCTGTCGAAGACTTCGATGAAGATGTCAGGGAACAACATGCCTCAGTCAACCACTCCCTGACACAAATGATCACTCGCCTGAATCAGTTTTTGATAACCCTCAACCAGCTGAATGTAGGGGTTCAGTCGGTTCAAGACTCAGTCAAGGATGATCCTGAACTCACCAGGAAGCTACTTCAGGCATCTGAGACGTATCAGGTAAACTCAGTGGCGCTCACTGAGTTACTTGACTTGTTGAAGGGTTCTAATCTTCAGGGTCTCACCACTACTGTGGAGTCTCTCAAATCTTCCTTCATCAAAATGGAGGAATCAGTGACAGCTCAGTCCTAATGGTCTACTTCTCTGGCATGGACCTTGGGATCAAGGATGACAGCTCTTGAACATGCACAGGCTGCACTTGACTCCAGGGTGTCCATCATTCAGCAGGATACTCAGGAGATCAAGTCTATGATGACTGAAAATTTTCAAGCCTTCAAGGGTGCATCTACTTCTTCTTCAGTACAGCCAACACTTGCCATCACTGACACTCAGGCAAATGTTGAGGGGGAGAATGCTACTGAAGCCCCTAATACTGTTGAACAAGAAGCTGGACAGCCCTCTCACACTGAGGGGGAGCATGTCACTGAAGCAACACCAATCACTGAAGTTCCACCACAGGAGGAACCAGTCTCCTCTTCTCTCGGACAGGACAGAGGCAAAAGTATTGCTACCACCTCTAGTCCTGAAATTGTGCTCAAGCCAGGCTCAACATTGGTTAGATTTGACCCTGATACACCTATCAGAGTCCCGTTTGAAATCAATGGAGTAGTACATCCTCTCACTCATGACAAAATTCAAGCTCACATGGAAAGGACTGAGACACTACTAAAGGTGGCTGAAGAAGAGAGAATGAGCAAGCCTGTTCTCATTCAGGCTGTTCATGAGGAAGCTGAAAAGATTGGGTTGAATACTGAGGCACTAGCAACTAAACAAGCTGGTGCAACCTTTAAAAAGGCTCAGGAAGAAGAGCTAAATGCTCTCAAAAGGGAAAGGGAAAACAAGCTCAGGAAGGATGCTCAAATCAGAAAACACAGGATCGAAAAGTATACTTGGGTGATGAAAGAAAGGTTAAGACCTGAAACCGTCACTGACATTCAAATCCACAGAAACACCGATCCTGCAATGGTCACCGTCTTCAGGGGATGTGATAAAAGAATACTTGACATCCATAAGCCTTTCAAGTTTGCTGACTTTGGCATCACTGAGCTTGATGAGCTTTGTTCTATCATTGCCAAAAAGAACAATGTTGTGGTACCTGAACTTCTCGAATCACTGAAGGATAGGTACGACAGACTGAGAGCAATGCCTGAAGCTCTTAACATTCCCTCACTTTTTCCTGACTCAGCAGAAGAGACTGCTCCATCTAAGGCTTCCAAGAGGAAAAGGAAGCAAATTGAGATGGAGCCTGAGATCATAGTACCAGGGTTAGAGTATGACAGGTCGCTTCCTGAAGGGATCACATTCGTGAACAATGCGGTCCTTGAAGCTCCTGAAAGAGGCTTATGCTTCACTGATGAATATGGAAGCCTGGCTTTCCAAAGGTGGTCTGATATGGATAAGGAAGGAATCAAAGCTATGCTCATGTACCTCATGTTGGCGTCCCCCATCAAGAGTGATGAGAACAAAAGATTCTGCCAGGACTTGGAAGCAATGATCAATGAACATCCTGAAAGACACCTACTCAGATCAAAGAAAGCAAAGCTTGAAAACCTTGGATACCACCTGAACATCTGATCTGCAACAACTATCTTTTTTATTTTTTTGTAATTTGTAGGAATTGTAATAACTATGAATAAACTTTGATGTTTTGTTTAAATTATGTGTCCTACTTTTAATTACAACAACATTCAGTAAGAGATGAAGACCCCTGCCAAATCACACTTAATCAAGAAATACTTAGGCTATTTGTATGTTCAAATAGGGGGAGATTGTTGGGTCACTGAATTCCCCAATCTTCTTCTTACAAGAATTTGAACGTAAAATAACCTACGTGTAAACAAGTCACTGAGTGAACAGTAACTCAGTGAGTCATCTTCAGGATGCTTAGACCAAGCCTAAGAAGAAAGGTTCTCCATTCAGTGAGGCGGAACTCAGTGAAATGTGATCTAAGCCAAGAAGAAGGTGATGGGTTCAGTGAGGATGACTACAACTCATTGAACCCCAAGATTCCTCAACAACTTCATGGTACTGAAGACTGATGACTTGAAGACTGAAGTTTTGGCGGGACTGGGCGGGAAAGTTTGATCTGTTTCACTAAAGTGCTTTATCACTTTAAGGTCAAACTTTCCTCAAATGGTTAAAACCAGGCTGTCATCAGAAAGTGCCTTTTGGACTTAACCCAAAGAAGTTTCCCTTTCCAGAGAATAAAATCTATGAAGATTTTATTGAGGAATACTTAGGTCCATTGTATAGGGTTGTTCATATTTGTGTATAAATAGGTAGCATAAGAGAGGAGTAAAAGTTGACAAGTTTGTGCAATTAATGCAAAGCATTCACAAACCACTTTTACTCCTCCAAAGAACAACATAACCCCTGAGATAGCTCAGTGGGTCTTGAAAGTTGTCACTCAACATAGATTGAGTTTAGTGAGGAGTCAATACCATACTTGTCGTTTTCAATCCCAAGTGTTATTCCGCAAACACTTGGGTATGATTCTTTTTGATTAACTTCTAATAAAGAATTAAATGTTGAAAAATATTGTCTCTTATATCTACGTTACTTTATTGTTAATCATTTTATACATCCTTGTTTAAAGTCATATAACTTGGTTACTTTAGCTTTGTAGTTATTGTTAACCAAGTAAAAGGGACCAACACTTCCAAGGCGCTGACGAGGTGCCAACTTTTCTGGATGAGGATAACCGGGGTGGGTGCTTGTCCTACCTTTCCTTCGCATCTGTAGTGTAAGCGCTCTTTTGTATTGTAACTTTATGTAACCCCGTTGTTTTTGTTTATTGTTTGTTGCACAGAGATGGATTTGTTCAGCGTGGTAAGGCTAGCGAAGCCCACATAGGTAACCGTGGGGGTGCGTCATTTGAGAGATGGTGAAACACCAATTTTGGAGGCCACAGCAGGGCGCACCATGGATTATGCACAGGAGGAATCGGAAAATGTCTCCCAACCACTATTGGAGGCAACCCCAGTGCGTAGTATTCCATCTTAGTAGGTGTCATCCCCATAACTCTCGCGCACAGATTCGTCAGAAGGTATGGGGATCCTGAAGGTTGATGTGTCGCAGGAAGAGACGAGCCAGGGGGTGAACCGCAAGAAGGCTTCTAGTGATGATGGTGCGGGCACATCCAAGAAAAGACGCCACATTATTACTTTGGATGTGTCATCAGATGAGGATGCGTCGCCATCCATCGCTGCGCAGGAGACAGCTGAAACTCCTTCCCCTAAGTAAGTAATGGAACCTATGCCTCGTTTATAATTATATTTATTCTCTTTTTTTTTTTTTTTTTTTTTTTTAATATCTTCGATATAATAACCTTGACTTCTTGTCCTTTGCGTGCAGTGATGAAGCTGCAGGGGGTGATTCAGCGCATACTGGGAAGTCGCCACCTGAGGCGAGTCTCCCTCAGATGGATGAGTCTTTTAAGGCATGTGAGGATGTGCCTGCAGAGCAGCTGATAGAGGAACTTGGCTTGGTTGCTGCACATCAAGCCGCGTTGGTTGCTCAGCTCAAGGCTAAGTATGCTGGTGAAGGGAGCAGCAGTGCGCAAAAGGATGAAGAGATTGCGCTACTGAAGGTGCAGTTGGCTAGTGCTCATGCTGCAGTAGAGTCAACAAATGTGTATGCTGCGCAGCTCGCTGATGAGAGAATGTCCCTGCTTGTCCAAGTCAGCCAAGAGCGTTATGCCTTTGATCAGTACAAGTCCACTTGCATATGGGGGCTGAAGTACATGGAGCAGAACAAGAGCAATAACTTTGCTCAATTGGATGAGTTCTGCAAGACTGTGGAGGATGCGCTGGAGAAGCAGGAGGGTAAGCTGCGCAATCTTAGTATAGAGTATGATGAGGAGTTGTACCCACACTTGGTATCCTCCATTGCTGAGCGCAGGTAACATTTGATTCTTTTGAATCCTATATTATTTTTCCAACTTCCCGCATTTAATTCCTTTGAAATTATTGTCTAATGGGAATGGTGTTGTATTCGTAGGTGGCTAATCAGCCATGGTCTTCGTCTGGCTGCTATGAGCACTTTAGAGTCCCAAGAAGTTGTTGAAGCTTTTGGGAATGTTGTTCAATGCGCCTTGGCTCGTGGAAAGGCGGAAGGTGTAGAGGAGCTGCACGAGGGCCAAATGTTGACAGTGCCCATCGCGGAAGTACCAGGTTACAATGGTGATGCCTACACTGAGCTTGTCGCTGCCATGGAGAAAATGAAGTTGTTCGAGCTTCCTCATATTGCTCAACTGAAGCGCGACCATGACTACCCCATAGGCGTTATTATGGAGGGGTTGACCTTGGCAAGGCATACAGCGGAGGACGCTGAGGCGAAGCTTGATTACTTCCTGAAGCCTGATGTGTCGCAGCTGCAGGTTCCAGTCTTTGCACGTTCGCGTGACATCCTTAACCCGTTTACCCTTGAGAAGGAGGTCCCTTTGAAGGAATCCTTAGAAGCCCATGCTATGAGGCTTGCTAAGAAGAAGGGTATGAAGGGGAAAGCCACCCTTTGTGGTCTAGGTGCAGTGCATATCCCAAGGTCTGATGGAGTACCTGTTAGTGTGGCGACGGTGTCACCCAGGGATATTGATCTGCTGAAGAAGCTGGGAGGGATGTGCACCGGTTTGGCAGCTCAAAGCTTGAGCGTGCCCATAGTATGTAGGTTGTGTTGTAATAGATTAACATTTTTGTTGCACATGTGCATTGTTAAATCTATGTTTTGTATAAACTCGTAGTCTATAATAAAATTGAAGTTGATTTGTACGCATGTTTGTATTATAATGTTTGTACTTAGTTTATTGTCTTTGCATAAAAGACATCCAAGAATCAAACTGTTATCCAAACGTACTTAAAAAGATTACATAATCTATAATCCTTTATAATTATATATGAAGTCCATAACTTAATATATATGTGAATATAGAATTCACAAGTGTATTTGTTAACTTGCAGCGTACTGCAAATACCATATCAAGGAATCAAGAGTCTTGGCTCCAAATTTGTTAAACGCACACAGTGTGCCTTATTGTGTATCCATCATGGGATGCGCATTGAACTTAATCCAACGTCTTGAGAGTAAGGTGTTTAACAAGGATGTGTGATCCAATGTTGATGGGTTTGCAACCCTCTTACTCAACGAGTTATTTAGTAGGTTTACTCATCCTTTTGCCATCGTGGGTTTTAATAAATGCATGCGCGCAATGTAGGCAAAAAGATAAATCAACAATATTGAGACATAAATAAGATGTAGACAATAAAGTTAAATGTGTCGCGGAGTTAGCTAGAAACCGCGATATTTGATTAATTCTTGCAAGTTTTTGGAAAAAAGAAAAAAAATAAAACATTTGCCTAAACAAAACAAAATGTAAATACACGGACATTTATTGAGCACTTACTAAAGTGCGGAGGTGTCTGTGCATGGGCCGTAGCCTTTCCTAAAGATAGCATCTCTTGAGATTGCAAATATTCCATGTGCGTTGTAGCTCACGGCCATCCATATCACGCATTTTGTATGCGCATATGCCTAGTGCTTTTGTGACCTCATAGGGTCCTTCCCACTTTGGTCCAAGTTTTCCTGTATCTTCTGCGTGGCTTGCATCATTAGCATGATATACAAATTCGCCTGGTCTGAATGAGGTGCTTCTGACTTTAGCATCATAGTATCCCTTCATCTTTGACTTAGCTCTTGCCTCACATATAGCTGCACGTTCGTGCCTTTCTTCCAATAGATCCAAGTCTATATGTCGCTCGTCGTCATTGGTTGTGACATTAACTTCACCGTACGAATAGTTGGCATCCCAATTTCAGCTGGTATGACAGCTTCTGTACCATAGACAAGAGAGAAGGGTGTGTCTCCAGTGCTAACTTTGATTTTCGTGTGGTGCGCTCATAAGACGTGCGACAATTCCTCCACCCATCTTCCTTTGTGTTTGTCAAGACGTGCTTTAATTCCTTCACCCAGACTACGATTCGCGCGCTCAACCAAACCATTGGTTTGTGGGTGCTTAACTGATGCGAAGTGTTGTGTAATATTTAGTTGCGCGCACCAGTCTTTGAACGGGTTATCACAGAACTGTTTTTTGTTGTCCGAAATAATTTCCTCAAGTAGTCCAAAGTGGCATACAATGTTTTCCCAAACAAATCGTTTTACTTGGTTGCCTGTGATTGTTGCCACTGCTTTTGCTTGATGAGTGTGTAAATACTCATCATTTTTGTCTCATCTGAACTGCCAAAACATCCAAAAACACTCAAATATGCATCAAAATACTGAAAAAATCCCAGGATTGTGTTTTATATGTTTCAGATGCAAAATGATTAAAAACAAATGAAATATGAACAAAGTTTGCATAATTGACAGTTTCAGTCCCTCAACTTTCAAAACTTGTCAAATCTAGTCCCTTAGCATTTATTTTGGAAGAAAAATCACCAAATGTCCTTTTGGAATCACAAATAAACATATTTAGTCCTTTGGTGTGAAGTTTCATAAAATTACAAGTTTAGTCCCTGCACTTTGCAAAATTGACAAAAATGGTCCCGGGGATGTAAAAACTTAAAAAAAATCAATTTTGGTCCTTGTGCTACTCATCTTTGGCAGGAATGGTCCTTGGGAGAAAAGTTTGGTGAAATTACATATTTGGTCCCTGGAGTTTACAAAGTTGGCAAATTTAGTCCCTAGGTGTTCAAAAGTGGAAAAACGGAATTATGGTCCTTTGGTTATTCAAGTATGGCAAGAATGGTCCCTTATATATCTATGGAAGAATGCCAAACTCAGCCCCTCAAAAATCCAAAAATTACACAATTGGTCCTTGTTACTAATACCAAATCAAACGGGCCCTTTGTATTATTATTACCCAAAATAAACCCAACACCCATCCCAATCCCACAGCCTAGTCCAACACCCATCCAAGCCCAGTCCACCCCTTTCTAATACAACACCAGGGTCAAACTTTGACCCCTTGTCAAATACAGTCAACCATCACCACCCCCTTCCCTCCTTTCCCTCCCACTTGCAGTATCCCATCACCTCAGACCCCCACCATCACCATCCCATCACACCACCCATCCCACCATATATACCTAACAAGACAACTTCATTAAATGCCACCACCCCCTTGCAAGTTATCAGAGCAATTTGCTCCCTTTTCTTTTGGCGCCAAAATGCGTGTATGGCCAAGATTGAATTATACTCATCCAATGATCAAAATTGTTGCTGGGAAAAGACAAAGGCACCCCACAAGTCCCCTGAGGTGGCTATAAAAGAGAGAAGAAGCAAAGGAGAAGGTGTATTAGTTTTAGCTCATTTAAATTACTGTCAAATTTATAGTTTTTAAATTTCTAGTGTATGTTTAGTCTTTAAGTTGTAACCTAAGTAATCTCAATGTACTCTAAAATCTTTCTAAATTAATGAATTAAGTTTTCTTTTACAAATCAGTGTATGCAAATTTTCCTTTAAAATCATATTAGTACTGTGCATTGTTAGTTGTTGTTGTTCTGGACTCTTAAGCTCACTTAAGCTCCTATAAAGCTTATTTAAAGCTTTTAGAAACTCTAAAAATCAGTTTAGTATAAAGAAATCAAAAATAAAAAAAATAAGAAAAATAAGAAAAAAATCAAAAAAATGGAGATGAAGATGGTGATTAAGCTGGAGCAGGGTTGATTTTGGCTGGCCTTGGGTTTAGAGGTTTGTGGAAACATATAGGTTTGGTTTGAGGTTCCTTGGTTCTTGATTAAGCTCTAGAATGCACATTGTAAGCTCAAATTTTCATTTCTATATTTCTATTGTAGCATTGCTTGTTTAGTATTAATAATTGCTTCTTTATGCTTCCTAAGTAATTTTTAGTAATATTATTGCATAATCTAATCAGTTAAGATCATTGGTTTAAATGATTGCTCATTTCATGAATCTCACAGTCCAAATTTCTCACTTGTGATTTCCTGTGTTTTGCTGTTATTCTTGGCATTTAGGAGTTTATTTTAGCTTATTGCAGCTATATTTGTGCTTATGCTTCAGTTTTATGGTCTAAAAGTGAACATACCTTTTGAAAATCTCTAAAACAATTTTAAGAGGGGTGTTTGGCTTAAACTGTTTCAAGGTAATCCAAGGTATCTTTGTTGTTGGTATCTGTTTTAACAACTCTCATCAGGTTGCCAAAACTCATATTAGTCATAAAAAGCAAGTTTCAATTGAGCAAAAAGTCAAAACTCTTTTAATTCATCTCACAGTTTCACTATGAGAATTTTAGGTTTCAAACTCACTCATTTCAGTTCATAATTAGTTGTTCTAGCCTTAGGATAACTTATTTTAGCTTAAAACATTGTTTTCAGTAACTAGGATCAAATCAGATCTCATAAAAGTCAACAGAGGTGAAAACACGAAAAGTCAAAATTTCTTAAGTGTTCAGAAAACTCATTTCTTGTGGGATTTTTCTAGAATTTTGTGGGTTGAATCAGGACTTGAACTTTTTAGAGGTTGAAATCTACCACCTAATCTACAAGTTTCCACCATCAACTTAATTTTGTGATTTTTATTGTAGCTTATACAAGTGCTTATTTAGCACTACAGGGCAAGTATATGCCCTGTGCACAGGGTATTGGTCAAATTTCCAAGTCCCTCTCTGACTTAACCTATGGACCCCACACCATGTCATTTGGCTTTTTGAAGAGCTTATTAGCTCAAGTTTCCATAACCAGGTTTGGTTTGGACCTTGGCTTATTGGTAGATAGCTTATTTGAACCATACTTTTGACCTGTCCACATAGCCAAACCTGAGCAATCAGTTTTTTATACTCATGTACCAAGACTCACCAAGACTTCAATATTAAGCCATAAGCCCAACTTATTGGCTTATTTTGAAGTTGACCAGGTCAACTTGGAAGGTCAACTTCCTATTTGGACTTCCTTTCACTTCTGTGGACCCCACAAAGGTCCAAAAACCCTTACTTCAGACCTGTTTTGGTCTTTTGTTTGCTTAAGTGCTTATTTGGTTGTAACAGCTTATTCCTGTGCTTATTATGATTATATTTGTCTCATTCCTAGTGTGTATCATCTGTTTTAGCTTATGTGATCATTTGGTGGCTTAAATTAGCTTTTTCAAACAACCACAAGTCCTAATAAGCTAAAAATCAAACTGTTAAGCACTTGGGGGTGCACACAGCTTGTTATTTAGCTACAACACAAGTCCCTTCATAAAATTTGTTTGTTTTTAGTGAATAATCAGTTGTCAAAAAGAAAAACAAAGAAAAACCAACTTTAAAATTAGTGATAACTTCTATTTGATAGGATTTATCTATTTAATTTTTCTTTTTAGCTTATTATTAAGCACTTCATCATTTTTAAATTTTTCTTAAGTTTCTTTTATATTAAAGTATTTTCAGTAATTTTTCTAGTTTTTTCTCTTTTAATTTAGTATTTATTAGAATTAATATTAGTTTAATTAATAATTAAGTAATATTAGTATATTAAATAGTTTTATAAATTTTTAATTAACAACAGTGCCTTTTTATATTTGACCTAGGTTTTATAAATCATTAATTATTTTTAGAAAATAGTTTCTTAATTACTACTGTTCATTTTCTATTTTTCTTAATATATTTAGTTAACTAGATTTTAGTTAATAAATAAGTAATTAATTAGTAAATTAGTCTGAAAATAATTTTTATAAACTTTTTATAATTTTTTAGGATTCCTGAGATGGTTAATTAGTTTTATAAATTTTCTCAGAATTTTCTAAGTCATTTTGCTATTTTTTAGTCATTTAAATTAGTTTAATTAGTTTAGTTAATATTATTAGTATTTAATTAATATAAAATCCACAAAAAGACAAAAATATATATTTTTAGTTTCTAAATTTTTTTTAAGTAATTTTAGAATTTCAGAAATTAATTTTTCAATTTTCTAGTTTAAATTTGTATTATAAAGCTTTTTAGTTAAATAGTTTAAATTAAATAATTAAATTGTTTTTATTTAAATAATTAATAATAAATAATAAAATAATCAAAAAAATATTTTTCTTTTTAATTTAATTTTCTTTTAATATTAAGTTTTTCTTCTGTCTGTAATCGTTTTTGATTTGTAATTTATTTACGTTTGTTTAAATCTTTGATTCTGTAATTGTTAATACTGTCTTATTTGCTTAAATACCAAATAATCAGTAGTGTAATCAAATCCAAATCTTTATTGGTTACTGTCCTCAGTGCCACTAATTCCCATAAATGTTTCATAACACCATTTCAATCTCGTCGGGACATAGCGACCCGGGGAAACTCTATACTATCCACGGAGCATTGACCTTTTGACTTTTTGACTTTGTTGACCAATTTCCTTGGTCAATATTATCTGACTGTTTCAGGCCAATCAAAATTTGGCGCCGCTGCCGGGGAGGTTGTTGCGTGTTTTAAAAACGTTTTAGGTTTAGTGGTTTTCAAAACCCTCCCTATACAAATTTCACCACTTTTATAAAAAGTTTTTTGTAAAAATCTTAATCATATCAAAAAGTTCATTAACACTTTTCCTAAAGTGTTAACAACACCAAAAAAATCAAAAACAACAAAGCAATCGTGAAGTTAAATTACTTCGATTTCTTTAAGATTACAACCTACACAGGTGGAATACGGAAGTTCTGACATTAAATTGCGAACTGAAGAGAGTCCATTCTTATCTCCCGCCACCCTGCGAGTAATTTTAAAGAGAACGATTTCGGTTAACGAATCGATACCAAAAATATTTTCAAAAAAGTTTTTTCTGCACACACACCCTAAAAGCCAAAAACATTTTGTTTTCTGTTAATAATAATTACATAAAATCTTACCACCGCAAACTAAGGCAGAACACCTACCAACTGGGGGTGTGAACATAATAAGTTCCCAAACATAAGATTAAAACTTGCCATTGTATCCTTGTGAGTGGTGTACCTTTTTCAAAAAAGCCATTCACTTGAGATTATAGGTTTAAGTTCCCTGTTGTTTTGCCTCGATGTGTTTTGAAAAATTGTTTTTAGTGCATGCGCACTCGTTCACAAACAAAGCGTAAAAGTCAGAAAAACGTACCCGAGCTACGTACTGTTATTGAAGAACCAAAAACAGAAATGGACGACGGGCCCCCACCACCCCCTGACCCTCCCAAGGATGAGACAGCTCCCGATCTCTGAACGATGGAGGAGTTGTGTCAGCCTACCATGTAAGGGAGGGGCGGACCTATTGCACCACTCACTATTGAGGCTACGGACTTTGGCCTCAAGCACCACATGATCCAACAAGTCCAAAATTCGTGTCAGTTTCACGGATTACCGGGTGACGATGCTAACAAGCATCTTGACAAATTTTTGACCGTCACCCAAAGCATGAAACAAAATGGCGTCACCAAAGACGGCATTCGTTTGTACCTCTTCCCCTATTCTCTCACTCATCATGCTACTGCCTGGTTCGATCGTCTTCCTAAGAATTCGATCCACACTTTTGATGAGATGGTTACCAAATTCTTGGTTAAATAATTTCCACCATCATTGGTAACAAAACTGAGAAATGATATCAGCAACTTCAGACAGCGTCCTGACGAGTCCTTATTTGAGGCATGGGAACGCTATAAGCTTGGAATTGATCGATGTCCAAATCACAATATGCTTCTTGTCACCATTATAGATACCTTCTACATTGGTTTGACACTTCGTCATCGTGACAGCATCAATGCTGCTGCTGGGGGCACCTTTATGAAAAGGACCCCTGAAGAGTGTTATGATTTGATCGAAAATATGACTGCCCATCACAATTTCTGGGATTCCTCAGCCGAGAGGAATGACTCGTCATGTAAATCTATCACTCCAGCAAACAATGATATAGCTGTCCTTGCTAAAAAACTTGATGATTTGTCCACTGCAGTCTTACGTATACATCAGTCTAGTCAAAATCATCACGTCAAAGTTGTTGACATAAATAATGTGTGAAAACGTTATTTATATTTTTCGATATCTCTATATTTTGACGATCGCAAAATGTAAAATCGTCAATCGTATAATTACTACGTAAACAAGTATTAAGCTAGTTTATATCACTATATCCAACTTAATCACTTAAGGTATGGATAAACAAGTGCTTAATACATCTAATGATCAAAGGGGTATTTAATTAACTAACACAAAGTTTATTTATTATATAAACATATTATATATTTTTGAAAAACACTTTTGGTAATAAAGAAAAGTGTTTTATTCATACTAAATATATGAATTCAAATTTTTAACCAAAATTAGTTAGTTTTTCACCAAATAAACTTTCCCCACTAAAAGACAAAGATTCTGGCCGTTTCAGCTGGGTGGCCCCCTTAATTATAAGGGGCGGTCCCCTTAAAATTAAGAGGACCGACCTTGATTTAAGGGGACCGGCCACGCTCCTCTGTCAGAATCTTTTGCCTATAAATACCACCTTAAACCTGGATTTTTACCTCACCTTTTGCACGAAATTTTCAGATCTATAACTCTCTAAACATCCTCTAAAACCCTTTGATCATTTGTATATTAATCCTTGTTTCAAGTGATTCAATCCCTCATCATCCATTCTCATCCAAAGTGCAAAAGAAGAACACTCTTTCTACAACCAAGTTCAAGAAGTGTTGAAGAGTAGTTGTGCATAGTGTATATATACATTCATTTGTGAATATTGTGTTGTGCTTGTTATATATTGTTTAGAAGATATAGAAGTTGTGTAGGAAGTAGAAGTTGATTAGTAGTGAAGTAGGTTTGTTGTGAAGATTGGTGTGAAGTAGAAGATTGGTGTGTAGAAGATAGGTGTGAAGAAGATTGTGGTGTAGTATATTGGTGTGAAGAAGTTGTGTAGAAGTAGTGATCAAGTTGTGAAGTTGTTGTGGTGTGTAAATTGGTATGTAAGGTTTTCTCCGCCAAAAGGGAGTTTGTTGACATAGTGAAGAAAACTCTCGAGTAGGTGACTCGGGGAGTGAAGTAGGAACAAGGAAGGTGTCCTTGTAGCCGAACCACTATAAATCCTTGTGTTGTGGTTTGATCTTTCCAACTCTTCTCATTACATATTTATTTACCTTTACTATATTAGTTTTGTTAGTTAGTTACCATACAATAGTTCATATAGTGCAAGTATTGAGTTCACATAAACTAGAATCGAAGTTTTTAAAACAAACTTGTTTTTATAAATTTAAAAGGACGTAAAACTATTCAACCCCCCTTCTAGTTTTCCACAATTGGTATCAGAGCCACGTCTAGCAAGATTTTTAAAATATATTGTATTTTAAAACATGTAACGATCTATGGAATCTGAAAAATATTTAGAAGGGCAATCTATGCAAAGACCACCACTATTTGAAAGTGATGGATTTTTATATTGAAAAAATCGATTCGAAACTTATGTGAAATCAAAAGATCTAGATCTTTGGCATGTTATTACCAATGGTGATTTTTCACATATTCAAAATAACCCCGAAACTAAGAAAGATGAAATCGTACCTTTTGAAAAACAAAATGATGATTTAAAAAGAAAACTTGCTAAAAGTAATGAAGCAAAAATGGTTATTTACAATGCGCTACCACGTAAAGAGTACGAAAGGATCTTTATGTGT
Organism: Artemisia argyi; assembly: GCA_030686995.1. Classification (NCBI taxonomy): domain Eukaryota; kingdom Viridiplantae; phylum Streptophyta; class Magnoliopsida; order Asterales; family Asteraceae; genus Artemisia; species Artemisia argyi. Next base: position 217,753,399 of record CM060709.1, on the reverse strand, counting down.
GAAACCGCAAAAGAAATTTGGAACTCTTTATTAATAACCCACCAAGGTAATAATCAAGTCAAAGATAACAAAATAGATCTACTTGTTCAACAATATGAGCAATTCACGATTCCGGAAGAGGAATCAATTGATAATGCTTTTGCTAGATTTAACACTATAATCACAAGTTTAAAAGCACTTGATGAGAATTTCTCTAGTAAGAATTTTGTTAGGAAGTTTCTTAGAGCTCTTCACCCAAAATGGCGAGCTAAAGTGACGGCTATTGAAGAATCAAAGAATTTGTCAACGCTACAACTTGACGAATTAATTGGTAATTTAAAAGTCTACGAAGCAATAATAAAGAAGGACTCCGAAATGGTTAAAGGGAAACGAGAGCAAAGCAAGTCAATCGCCTTGAAAGCTAGAAAGGAATCCAACAACGAAGATAGCTCATCTTCCGAAAGCGAAGACGAAGAATATGCCATGGCCGTAAGAGATTTCAAGAAATTCTTCAAAAGGCGAGGAAGATTCGTTAGACAACCACACGATGAAAGGAGAATATCTCAAAAGAATAATGATGACAAGTATAGCAAGAATGAGAGAAAATGTTTCAAGTGTGGTGATCCGAATAACTTTATTGGAAAATGTCCAATGATGACAAGAGATCAAAATCAAAGAGCGTTTGTTGGAGGCGCTTGGAGTGATAGCGATGAAGATGAGAAAGAAACAACAAAGGAAGAAAAGTGTCTCATGGCTAAAACATCAAGTGAGGTACGTTCCGAAACCGAATATTTTAGTGATGAAAATCTATCATTAGATGAAAAAGATTTAGATAGTGAATACAATAGATTATGCAAACTAGGACAACAAGTTATGGCTAAAAACAAATGACTAAAATACATAAACAACCAATTAGAAAATGAAGTACTTGAACTAAAAATTAAAATACATCAACTTGAAAAAGGTAAAGATACTTTTGAAGAATGTAAATCATGTCAAGAGCTTAGAAGTGAAAACAACAAACTTAAGGAAGAAATTTGTAAACTTGATAAATTTGAAAATAGTAGTAACTCACTTAGTAAAATTATAAGTATTCAAAGAATATCCGGAGACAAAACCGGTCTAGGTTTTAACTCAACCGAAGCCTCAACAAGTGAAGTTAAAAATGTTAAATTTAAAAGTGAACTCAAGGAACTAAAACCTTCAAAATCTAATCCTAAGTATATACTCATAAATGATAAGAAAATACCTCTAGCTAGTAATGAAGAAATAAAACCATTTTATAAACCATCTTTAAAAACCGAAGTAGAATCGTCTAAAACTAAAACAAGATCTAAAACTCCACCACCTAGGAAACCGAATAATTATTACCCTAGACCTAAAACACCTCAACCAAGAGTAAACCAAAAGAGACGAAACTTTAACAATAATCAACAAATGTGGAACTTCAATCCATGGGGAATGTTTCTGTAACCATTGGTAAATTTCGCCTTGTAATTAAATTAATATAATATTCTAATGAAAGAATACTTATCCATTTTTTACGTTTATTTTTTTTTTATTTTTTTATACCAAGAGAATCTAACCGCGTATGTCGTAACGCGTACCCGTAAAACTTGTCGGAAGCATTTTAATAATAAATTATACTTATTATTACGTATATTTCATTTTTGAACTTTTTTGAACTCTTTTGATTTGAAAACGAGAAATTATCTCGCAAAACGTGAAAAACTACACACAGCGCGTATTGACATGATAATAATTAATTTTTATATTTAATTATCATAAAATATTTTAATAAACATATTAAAATAAGTTATTTATTATTTTATAAAAACGTTTTCTATAAATGCAAATTTTCGGGTTTCTTTTATATTTTTACGGACCAAGCATACCCGTGATACCGTGTATACACTTAAAAAGAAAACAAAATAAGATAACCTAACAATTTAAATTATTTTAAATGTTGGTTCGGATATTTATATTTTTGAAACGTATCGCGAGATTTTTGATTATATTTGGAATGAGCTCGGTTCGAGAGAGTCGTTTTACTTTAAATGAGTTTCGGGTTTGGTCCGTGTATTTTACACCTAGCCACCTTACCCTAAATATTAATAATACTCTTATTATTATTATTCTTATTAGTATTATTATTATTATTATTATTATTATTGGTAGAGAAAGAAAGAAAACAAAATAAAAATGAAAATAAAGAGTAATAAAAAAAATCGTCCTTGTGTGTCTCCTGGTTCACGAAAACAACACACACAAACACAACATTCATCTCCACCTTTTATCTTTCTCTCTCTCTCTTCAAAACACAACCATCGCCGCCCCTTAAACGGCCTCCACAGCCACCACCGCCACTCCTACATCTAAAATAACACCACCATCTTAACCATCTCTTCACGATCTATCTTTTGGTACAAACCACGCGCGTTTTGGACCACTCTAACATTTCGAAATCATCACCACCGCCCCTAAACACCATCCTTTTCATCTTTATCTTGTTGGGTTTTTGAAGAAATCAAGTTTTTGGGTTCCTTTGTTCCTCCTTGTGCTCGACCGAATCATCAAAACCACAAGGGTTTGTGGTTTTGATCATCTTCTTGTTTCTATACCTCTTTTGTAAGTATTTTCTTTGGTCTTAATTTGATTTTTTTGTTATATTATGCATGCATGTTTATAATCTAGTACTTAGAATCCATGTGGTGATGTGTGAAATATTATTATTAAGGTTGGATTAATAGTTGGAATGATTAGTGAATGGGGTTAGGCTAGTTAGAGGTTATGGTGATGTTAAATATTGCGAAAATTGAAGTTTGAAGGGGTTTAAAGCTACCCATTTTAGACCAGAAAGTTGAGGCTTGTTCGCCTAGGTTAAAATTTTTGAAACTGATTTTTCTCTTTTGAATATGATAGAGGATGTTAATATGAACGTTTTGATATAAAATTCAGCTTTTAACTCTTAATAACGAACATTTGGCGGTCATTTGAAATTTAGAAAAATTATAAATTTCCAAACAGCACTTGTATAAAATTTAGTTGCTGTCAGATCTGAATAAGGGCATTTTCGTCATTTTCTGGCCCGTTTCAGCCTTCGGCCAAAACACGAAAGTTGTCCGAAACAATGTTTTTAGGCTACCGCGAGGAATTCGGGTGTGAAAGTGCGAAAATGAGGGTAATTTTGATTAAAAACCACTTCTACATTTTTCTTTTTAAAATGACAGCACTTATTTTATAAAAAGTGAGCTGATGCAGTTTTTAAACGGGGTTTTGGGCCTTTTCTGCTCCGAACCGGCCTTCCGTTAAAACACGAAAGTTGCTCGGAATGTCGTTTTGCATTAAATCTCTTTAGAGTCCGAGTCACGAAAGTGTAATATAACGGGTCAAAACGGAAAGTCAAACTACTGCAGTTTATTTAAAAAGTCAAACTACCAGCTGAAACTTGCAGGGGCATTTTGGTCATTTTACGTTGAGATTCAGGTCTCGGCTATAACTAAAAAGTTTTCCGGAATGTCGTTTTACACAAAATCTCTTTTGAGTCCGAAACGTGAAAATGTCATCTAGCGGGTCGTTTCGGACGGGTCAGATTTGGAAAATATATTACAAAAGTCAGTCTTGACAAAACTCTTCTAATAGTCTAGTAACGTTACAAAATTGTTTTAGCATAGAACTTAATAAGTAAGACTAAATATTTTGCGACTAATGAATTAGTCATTGGCTTTGTTTATGTCTAAAAGTCTTAATCGTGGTAATGGGTCAAAATGAGAATTTTTACTAAAAGTTACATATTAGGCGGAATGAATTAAAACGAAGTATAGTTATTATGCGAAACACTTAATGAGTCTAATTAAAAGAGTTTAGATGTGTACATGGATTCTAAGGAATATGATTATACATGTCGACTAATTGTATACATTTTATATGTGTATGCAATTTATGCATTTTCTTTATCGCTCCTATTTCCTTAATCGCAAGCCACCTTTGTCACACAAACCATTTTATCATTCGATATTGTTTCAAATCATTATTCACGATAATTCAAGCTTAAATTATCAACATCTTAGACTTTCATATTATTCAGGTTGCCTTTTTGGAGCCATTCCCACTATAACTGTTGACATTACTTTATCATGTCTACCGTATCATCAAGGTGAGTTCATAGCCTCGCTTTTACTTACTTCAATTGTTTTATAAACCTCGCGAGGGGGATACATGCTAGTTTTACAAACCGAATACAAGTATTAATTTTTGGTATGCTTGACCCGATTACAAGATTATAGACATTGAGTATATTTCTTGCCAATTAAGTCCCCATCATGAACCGTTAATTTCGTTGGAAACGCTAGTATTATGAATATGCATATTGGGTATTGACCAGCCTGGCCGAGTGAGTAGCGCTCACCTTTTAACGGTCACATAATATTGAGAAGTTGAGGTAAATGGCAAATATTACCCTACCGGGGCAACTGTTAAAACTTGGTTAAGGTTCGGTTTCATGAGCTCAATACTATAAATCTTTATTTCCCGACTTGTATTTGTTACATGTCAACTTATTTATGGGCGTATAACATCGTAGCCCATCATATTTTAAACTGGATTATCTTGTATTCAACTGATTACTTATTTAAACTCTATGAATTCACTCAACCTTCGTGTTGACTTTTTAGCATGTATTTTCTCAGGTATTATTTTGCTAGCTAAGCATTGGGAGCAATCGGAGTCGCGTGGATATCAAATATTGAAGGACTTATTTTCTACACATTCGATAACTTTTTATCTTTAAAATACATATATATGTCATGTTTTAATTATTGTAACTTAATTTTTAAATAGAAATTGTTGGGACCTTTGTACTCTGATTTATCAAATCGAATGTGACATTTTATTAAACGTCTCTTTTGAGGTCGTTTTATGTAACTTGTTTTTATGAACTATGAAGTGACACCCAAATTGGTATTCCGCTGCGTTGTAAAATTTTGGGGGTGTCACAGTTTCCATCATATATGCACCCAAATCAAATACAAAACATGTTCGGGACAAATAACTTTGGTCAAATGAGACAATGGAGACCAACGTAAATATTCTCGCCATTCAAGCATGGAAATCTTTGATATCACCTCTTGTTCGGACTATCTCTTGAAGATTTTGAAGTTAAACGCATTGAAGACGTAAGGTACACATTTCCTTTTATTTCCTTGTCAACAAATGCATGCTTAGTTTAGTATCTAGTTTTTATGTGATTTTGATTGGTTCATTATTCCCTCTATTTTTTTTCTATACATATATATACTTATCTACTTATACTATATCTAAATATATATATATATATATATATATATATATATACATATATATACACTTAGATATATCTAGGATCTTATAACCTAGAAAATTCATTTGTTGATTTTCTAGAACTAGAAATTGTTCGTTTACGAACCTTTTCTTTTCCCCATTTGCCTTATCAATTTTTTTAACGACACTCATGCTGATGAAGAGAGATGAGTCGAAAAATCTATGGATGAAACAAACTCCCGGCTTCCGTTGCATACGTCTCCCTCCTATAATCTCGACTTATAAACCATTACTATATAAATATGTGTATATATATATATATATATATATATATATATATATATATATATATATATATATATATATATATATATATATATATATATATATATACTTATGAACCTTCCACAACTTTCTCTTTCACTTGACAACTTGATATATTTCATCCGAAATGATCAAGAAAAGTTTATTGACAATATGTCAAGTAATTCCCTTCGTGCATACACTCTCCAACGTATGTTTGATTAAATATAAATCTAATATATATATATATATATATATATATATATATATATATATATATATATATATATATATATTTTCTTGTTTGTTCCAGAAACCAAAACTTAAAAAATCAAATTTTGGAGGGCGACCCCCTTAATGTTTAAGGGGACCGACAGCCAAATGAAGGGCGGCCCCCTTAATGTTTAAGGGGGCCGGCCATCTGATTGATCCAACCCGTTTTTTCCCTTTGTTCCTTTTGCCAAACACTCCAATTTTTCATACTCCCCTTCCCCTGCTTCTGCTGTGACGAAAACCAAAACCCAAAAACATCCCAAATCACTTCCAAATCACATAAGTCGGGTTAATTCGCAAAGGGCAAATTCATCTAACACAATCACCATTACGTATTGTAAGTTTTTCATAACACATTTCATCTAATTTCATCTTATTTGGTCATACTCATGATTATGCATGTTTTATAAAATTCGTCAATTTCACAATTTCTTTCGAATTAAGTCTTAAAACTCCATAACCAAATGCTTCCCCTAGGATTAGAATGATTAATCAACACTATAAACTAGTAATTATAAACTATCATGTCGAAAACTTTTGAAAAACTTCATACACTCCTTTTCAAATTTTTTAGTAAACTCATTGTTGAATAATGATTTGAAAACGTGTTAAAACTAATCACATTATACTTTTGTAACTTGTAAAACTTGAAATTACATTTTTCGACCAAGAAAAATTGTATTGGTTCACAATATAGGGGTGTTTGGATTATGTCCAAATAATATCGAAACATAGTCATTATAATTTTTATAAAACTTTGTTATAATTATAAACCTAAAAATTACTAATCGGACTTGTCAAGATATATAATTCATATATATATTGACATACTAGTGGTATAAGTCACTAGTTAAGGAAGCGTTTGGTTTATTACTAAAAATAACATTTTTAAGTAAAAATACAAACCATTTTTTTCAAAAACAAATCACATGCATAAGAAACTCGCAAGAAATTTCTAGTTTTACAATCTAATGTAAATCTAGTAAATTTCATGATATATTCAGATGTTTAAAAGGGCGTTTGGATTTGTCCATAACTACTTATTAAACATCGTAAAGTATATCTAGAACGAGTTAAAAACAATATTAAGGAACATGGTAATCTACTTCGTAGGATTAGTAACGAAGTATGTTTACGTTCCAACATAAGCCTTAACAATATACATATACTTTTATCTTTCTTTATATTTATTTTGGTCTTTTTGTATCGTTGATGTGTTTAGGTGTAAATGCCAAAAGCAACTACCGAAGATCTTTCTCACACTAAAAACTACATTCCTAAAGTTTCCCAACTCCCTACTACATCTCCTTCCATTGGACTTATATATCGTCAAATTGAAGATAGAAATGTTCATGAAGGACGTGTAGTAGATCTTGCTTTTGCTCAATCCGACTACATAAATCGCGTGTTTACAAGCATCAACTTCAATTATCTTTATGAAATTAATGAACCTATCATTCCTCACTTCATAATGGATTTCTATAGCAAGTCACCGTCCAAGCCAATGATCTTGGTTTCATCACCATCTCTTTCATGATTCAAAATGAATTTATCACCCTAACTCTCGAACAATTTGGTCATATCCTCCAAATTCCATTTAGAGGTCAAGCCGTTTTCATAAACGAGTGGGACCTCGAATCTCTTAATCCCTATCGACCAACCTTCGGTCCCTATTTCGACGAAATTCCTCATCCCGACGAAATCCGTCAAATCCTTGGTGTGGAACGTACCTCCCAAAGCCAATCTTCCATATGGAATGTTCCTCACTCGTCTCTATCGTCATGTTATCGAGTACTACCCCGATCTTGACAATAGTATCTATGAGTCCATCTACCCCACTTTACGTCCTCTCGCTCTAAAACAAGCTCGACGAACTCGAAGTGACAAGGGTAAATCTCGTCGTCATAGCTTTCATGGATCATCTTCAAGACAAGACGATGATGATGAGGATGAAGACATCCATGATGCTAATACCCCTTCGTTCTCTGAGTTCGTTGACAATTTAGAGAATCTTGACTATCCCTACTATTCTACCCCATCTCCTAGTGATCAAAACGAAGAAGTGCTTCATGAACGAACTACCAAAATGCTTAGAAGACAAAAGAGCTTACATGAAGAAGTTAGAGGTGGTTTCAAATCGATCGGGAAGACTTTGAAGGGTATCTCCGGGAAGAAAAAGAAATGATATGCTTGGATTATGCTTGTTGAACAATATTTAATTTTTATGTCTTGTGTGCTATTTGTCCGAAGTATATTCGGAAGTACTTGTTATTTTCTTGGATAATTGTTTTGTGCACTCGATTAGGTTGTTAACTTGCTTATTTACGTTTTATTTATGCTTACGAATGCATGCTTCAACTCTTAGACTATATACATACTTGCATGATTAGCTTATCTATATATATATGTCATGTATGCTTATAATAGACCAAAACAAATGTGAAATGTCCAAATGGTGCTTGCTGCAAATACAAAACAGAACACAACATTTCTCCAGAAAATTTTTTGAAAAATTTTGGTTTCTTGGTCGTCAGATGGGCGGCCCCCTTAAATCATAAGGGCGGCCCCCTTAAAATTAAGGGGACCGGCCTCCATTTAAGGGGACCGGCCATCTGAAACAGTTTTTACACTGTTTTCTTTTGCATCATGTGATCCCTTTTGCTAGTCCCAGCTACCATTTCCCTTAAAAACTAAACTGATTTTGGAATATCACATTACAATTTCAAATTAATTCCACTTCTAAACATGTTTTCCCACTATATAATCCCCATGCATGTTTAATTCACATTCCATCATCCTCAAACATTCATCAAACATCATCATGTCATCACCAAGAACCACCTATTCAAACAATGCCAAGAAACAAAAACTTGTCATCATTCCACCCAAACAACTCTTCATTGATCTTACAAATGAAGACAACACCACTCCATCTCCACCACCTCAATGTTCATCTCCTAGTGCACCAAATGCACCCTCCAAAACACCTTCAACAAATGGAAACTCTACTTCCTCCATACCATCCACTTCATCCATTAATGACTACATTAACACCCACTTATCTTCCCCACCAATGGTTCGACCATCACAATCTACCAATGAAAACACAACCCTTGCATTAACTCTCTCACTATCACCACTAACACCTCTTGATGCAAATTTCTCATCATCCCCTATCAATCCACCAACCTATAACCCCGTCCCATGGAGCTTACTTGAAGCTCATGGTTACACTTGCCTTTGTTGCATCCACAACCGAACAATTGTGTTCGGACTAAGAGATGAAATGCAATACATGTTTTCTCACATTGAAAACTTGTTGCATCCACCACCAACAACAAACTCAACTCCTCCACCACCATCAACAAACACTCCTCCTCCATCACCATCTCCATGTTCACCATCCATTTCTCCCAATTAAACATGCTTGGTGTCTCACAAATAAAATTACATTAAACCATTTTAGAAGGCAAGCTCTAGAGAGGACTTTCATATTTGAGCTTTGGTTTATTATTTCAATGTTGATTGTAAGCCTTTAAAGGCTTTTGTTAGTTGCAATACTTATTTCATTTGTTGATGTAATGCTTGATGAATTTATTTCACTTGATTTATGATATGGTTATGTTTAGTTTACACTTTTGCATGCTATATACATATATATGTTGCTTGCTACTAAATATTTTTGCAAGATATCCATATCTCGATTCCTTTTGGCCTCAAAACGAGGGGGAGTATACTTCAAGGAGGAGCTTCCATTAACATGGGATAACCTTTTTGATGCTCATAAAAAGGGGGAGAAGTGATATAAACTCACAATAATACTTGAATATATACTAATTTTCGATTAATGAGTTTAAATTTTGTAATCATCAAAAAGGGGGAGATTGTTGACATAAATAATGTGTGAAAACATTATTTATATTTTTTGATATCTCTATATTTTGACGATCACAAAATGTAAAATCGTCAATCGTATAATTACTACGTAAACAAGTATTAAGCTAGTTTATATCACTATATCCAACTTAATCACTTAAGGTATGGATAAACAAGTGCTTAATACATCTAATGATCAAAGGGGTATTTAATTAACTAACACAAAGTTTATTTATTATATAAACATATTATATATTTTTGAAAAACACTTTTGGTAATAAAGAAAAATGTTTTATTCATACTAAATATATGAATTCAAATTTTTAACTAAAATCAGTTAGTTTTTCACCAAATAAACTTTCCCCACTAAAAGACAATGATTCTGGCCGTTTCAGCTAGGCGGCCCCCTTAATTATAAGGGGCGGTCCCCTTAAAATTAAGGGGACCGGCCTTGATTTAAGGGGACCGGCTACGCTCCTCTGTCAGAATCTTTTGCCTATAAATACCACCTTAAACCTGGATTTTTACCTCACCTTTTGCATGAAATTTTCAGATCTATAACTCTCTAAACATCCTCTAAAACCCTTTGATCATTTGTATATTAATCCTTGTTTCAAGTGATTCAATCCCTCATCATCCATTCTCATCCAAAGTGCAAAAGAAGAACACTCTTTCTACAACCAAGTTCAAGAAGTGTTGAAGAGTAGTTGTGCATAGTGTATATATACATTCATTTGTGAATATTGTGTTGTGCTTGTTATATATTGTTTAAAAGATATAGAAGTTGTATAAGAAGTAGAAGTTGATTAGTAGTGAAGTAGGTTTGTTGTGAAGATTGGTGTGAAGTAGAAGATTGGTGTGTAGAAGATAGGTGTGAAGAAGATTGGTGTGTAGTATATTGGTGTGAAGAAGTTGTGTAGAAGTAGTGATCAAGTTGTGAAGTTGTTGTGGTGTGTAAATTGGTGTGTAAGGTTTTCTCCGCCAAAAGGGAGTTTGTTGACATAGTGAAGAAAACTCTCGAGTAGGTGACTCGGGGAGTGGAGTAGGAACAAGGAAGGTGTCCTTGTAGCCGAACCACTATAAATCCTTGTTTTGTGGTTTGATCTTTCCAACTCTTCTCATTACTTATTTATTTACCTTTACTATATTAGTTTTGTTAGTTAGTTACCATACAATAGTTCATATAGTGCAAGTTTTGAGTTCACATAAACTAGAATCGAAGTTTTTAAAACAAACTTGTGTTTATAAATTTAAAAGGACGTAAAACTATTCAACCCCCCCTTCTAGTTTTCCACAAAAGTTGTCAACCCAAGTTGTGAAACTTGTGGTGGTCCCCACCCATACACTGAGTGTCCAGCCTCTGGTGGCTTCACTCATGAAAATGTGTACGCAGCTCAAGGTTCCTATAATGCGGGAGGTAATTCCTACCAACCACAAGGGGACCGTAATCTGTTGAGCTACCGTTCGAATAACTACCTTGGACCACCCGGGTTTAATCAGTCTCAAAATCAAAACCAAAACCGGAATCAAAATTTTAATCAAAACGGAATGAACCAAGGTTTTCAAAACCAAGAGAATTTCCATTCCGGTCACAATCAGGCTTCTCAAAACCAAGGAAATTTTAACCGTAATCAAGGTCATGGTAATTTTAATCTGGGTAATAATTTCCAACAGGGTAATTTTCACCAAGGAAACAATTTTCAGGGTCATAATAATCAAAATCAAGGGAATTTTCAAAACAACCGTGCTCAAAATGTTCCTAATCAAAATCAAGCCATTGTTCCAACCGGACCATCATCCGATGAGTTATTGAAACAGTTTATGAAATCCCAAGAAGAAATGAATAAATTGTTGGTCAGCCAGGTTTCTGAACTTAAGAAGTCTTTAAATGATCGACCCTCGGGCTCAGGTATACTACCGAGCAACACGATCGCTAACCCGAGGGGCGATGTTAAGGCGATCACGACCCGAAGTGGAGTTTCTTATAAAGGACCCACGGTCCCGTCTACCTCTTCTCCTGTTCAGGAAGAGGAACGTGAAACTGAGGACACAACGGATACGGTACTTCCTACTAATAACGGAGGTACCACTGACATCCCTCCTTCAGTTATCCCGGTCCCGACCTGCAAAACTGGGGTCGTATTTGAACCTCCCGAGAACTCCGTTGAAAATTCAAAACCAAACCCAAGACTGTCAATTCCGTATCCATCACGTTTACAAGATCAAAAGCTCCGTGAAAAAGCAAATCATCAAATGGATTTTTTTTTTCAAATCTTTCAAGATCTTCATTTTGATATCAGCTTCGCGGATGCTATCCTCTTAATGCCCAAATTTGCATCCACAATCAAAAATCTGTTAAATAACAAGGAAAAACTGTTTGAGATGGCAAAAACTCCCCTCAATGAAAACTGCTCTGTGGTTTTGTTGAACCAGCTTCCCGAGAAGCTGGGAGATCCTTGGAAATTTCTCATTCCATGTATATTCCCGGGAATGGTTGAATGCTATGCCTTGGCCGATCTTGGTGCCATCATCAACTTAATGCCTCACTCAGTATGGAAGAAACTCTCTCTTCCAGAACTCACTCCCACCTGCATGACTCTCGAGCTTGCAGATCGTTCGATATCTCGTCCCCTCGGTATTGCCGAGGATGTATTTGTCAAAGTGGGAAAGTTCCATTTTCCGGCAGACTTCGTGATTGTTGATTTTGATGCAGACCCAAGGGTTCCCCTCATTCTTGGACGGGGATTCCTCAGGACGGGTCGCACTCTGATCGATGTATTCGATGAGGAAATCACGTTACGTGTTGGTTCCGAAGCCATAACCTTCAATCTTGATCAAACCTCGAGATACTCCTCGAATTATGATTCCAAATCTATTAACTGCATCGATGTCATCGATGTTGCTATAGAGGAGTACTCTCAAGAGATTCTTGGTTTCACTGATGATTCTTCGAGTGGCAATCCCACTCCCTCCTCTCATCCCATAATTGCTAATTCTACTCCTTCCCTCACTCCGTTTGAGGGAAGTGACTTCGTCTTGGAGGAAATAGAGGCCTTTCTCCGAAGTGACTCAATTCCCGAAGGAATTGATAACCAGGAGATTGACCCAGACAGGGATATACTTCTCCTTGAGAAGCTACTCAATCAAGATCCCTCCCACCCTCCCGTTCTTTCACAAACACTTCATAAGGAGGAAATAAAAAATGTTGAGAAAACTGAAGATTTCCCCGAGGTTGAGCTTAAGGACTTACCTCCCCATCTTGAATACGCATTCCTGGAGGGTAATGATAAATTACCCGTCATTATTGCAAAAGATTTAAAAGATGAGGAGAAAGCTGCTCTCATAAAGGTTTTGAAATCTCACAAACAAGCAATTGCTTGGAAACTCTCTGACATCAAGGGTATAAACCCTGAATTATGTACTTACAAAATCTTAATGGAGGATGATTTCAAACCAGCAGTCCAACAACAGAGACGGGTTAATCCCAAAATACATGAAGTTATTAAACAGGAAGTTCTCAAACTTCTTGAGGCCAGATTAATTTACCCCATCTCTGACAGTCCTTAGGTTAGCCCAATTCATTGCGTTCAAAAAAAGGGTGGCATAACTGTTGTCACAAAAGAAGAAAACGAGTTGATTACAACTCGGCTGGTTACGGGGTGGCGAGTATGCATTGACTATCGTAAGTTAAATGATGCCACCCGCAAGGACCATTTTCCTCTGCTCTTTATGGACCAAATGCTCGAGAGACTAGCGGGGAATGAGTATTATCGTTTCCTCGATGGTTTCTCGGGTTATTTCCAAATCCCCATTGATCCACAGGATCAAGAGAAAACTACCTTCACATGCCCTTTGATACGTGGGAATCGCACCAGGTTTTACCTCTCAAGGGATCTCGAGAAGCTTACAACCCCCACCAGGCAGTGTACCTGATCGTTGTAGTATAGTATAGTGACAAGTACCGGGGGATTGATCGTTCAACTTAGGAATAGTGTCGCTAGGATTAGAAAGCCTAATAAACTAGGTCTAGAGGTGAGGGATGATTCTTTTTGTATTTTTATATTTTATAAAAGCAATTAAAATCTCGGGTTTTGGAAGAGTGGGCGGAATTAGTTGCTAGCCAACTAAACCAAATAACTACAAATGCAATCAAAATAAAATAACAAAAATGAAATGAAACTAATTAAACTAATGTGGTGTAAACAATGATGGGGAAATTTGTGTTTACTTAGGTTTCATTACTCCCTAGATATCTTTTACAGGTTGATAGCTTGTTACAATTGCATGGATGACGGGTCATATTCCTTAATACTAGTCGTAGGGTCATGTACAATATTCCCTAACACTATAGGATCCTACTTCACTCCTATGTCGAGCCATTAGAAGCTCCTAACATGGGATCATTAGAATTCTCCTACGCATTAAATACAACCAAAAATCGTAGTACACCTTCGATCATGTTTCTTAAGACGTTCAAGCAAGTTACCAATGGAAGTCTGCCAGTTTTCTTAAGCCTAACATCGAATACAATCATCCGTAACAACTATAAACAAACAATCAACCCATAATCAACATCTAGGTTTCACTATATCTAAGCAAACACAAAGGAAATCTAGCCTAACATGTTAAATTGAAGACAAACGTAAGATATATTCAAACAACACATAGACATATTGAATGAATTGAAAAAGTACTTATCTTTAATAGAACATGAAAGATTCAAAGGGTTAAAACCCTTGAAAAAGCTGGAAAATTCGACCTAGGGTTTTTCCCTCAAAGTTGCACACTAATGAATGAAAATTGGAAAACTATATATAGATTTTACAGGGTGACGGCGTCATGTATAAAGTTGTGATGCCGTCAACTCGCCGCCATAATAGAAATCATATTGCCTAGATCTGATTTTGACGTCGTCATGTGTAAATTTCTTCTGGGCCGTCATGTGTAAATGGATCCTGACGGCCTTGGTGACGCCGTCAGGTCCTATAGTTAAAAATCCTCTGGACCGTCACGTGTATCTTCCACATCCACCTCTTTTGTAACTCTTGACGCCGTCATTAAGGAACTTGTGACGCCGTCAGGTACTGTTTCCAGCAACGAAAATTGAGCTTTGCCATTTTCTTCACTTTTATGCTCAAAAAACGTCCAAAATGCTTCCTTTTCCAGATTTCTCTCCAAAAGTACCTAAAATGACAAAAAGAACGATTTAGGGCTATAATTGATCAAATAATATCGAATTTGGGCTTAAATGACCCCTTAAAAGTGATTCACTTTTCGCCTCATCAAATACCCTTACACTTGAGATTTGCTTGTCCTCAAGCAAATGCGCTTTTATTCTAATCAAAATACAAGTTAGGGGTCATTTAACACTAATATAAAAGTAATTACAATAAATAATCGTTCCACTAAAGACCAAAGACAAGCACGGAGGTCATACACTAGCACCTCACAAATAGTGTTTAGATACTCACATCTCTCGGGTGTAATAAAGTATATATCACAATAAGGAAATGGAAAACATCTCTCACTACCTGTCATAGCAAAGTAGATTACCATAGGCTTGGGAAAGGAACAAACCTCCACCACTTGGCGTAAGCACCTAGGATAAACTATCAAAGAGGTCTTTCAAAGGGTTATAACGTTAGGTGTAAGGATATGGAATACACGGTTTTGTTGGATAAAGGCAATATTTACTGGTGGCGAGTTAATAATCTTGGTTAATTACATGTATAATATGGCGTTGCTAAGCCAAGACTCGACTCGACTTAAGCTAATGAATCAAAAATAACAAAAACATAAAACAAACATAAAATGAAACGGGATGATAGTCCGTATGTTTTTTTTTCTCTTTTTTTCTTTTTTTATATTTTTTTTTCTTTTGCTTGATTTTTTTTTCGATTATATATATATATATATATATATATATATATATATATATATATATATATATTGCATACACTCTTACCCTTCCCATCCAAAATAATACATCATAGGGAATGTACATTCCCCTTACACTTGACTTTTTACATACTTTACAATAAACTAATCTAATGACTCGAATCAAGATAATCAAAACACTTGGAGTACTTTTAAGATTAACGCACATATGGGGGTAATAATTTGATGTTCTTCTCCATTACTTCAAAACACTAGTACTTTACCCATGAGTCCCAATCATCCCAAAACAACATGTACAAGAAATGACTCGACTTAGCAACCATGTAATCAATTAGATAATTAACTAAGGGTTTAAACATGTAACAATAATGCACTAAAGATGAGTGCAAACACGGAAGGCTAAGGCGATTTGGTTGCACATTTGGGTGGGTTGTAACAAATTCTTCCTTTAAGTAAAGTGCTTAAAGTTAGAAACAAAAAGATAGGCTCGGAGGGGTGTACTAGGGGTTTCGTGTACTAAAAATGAGTACAACGCTAAGGTGAGGGAAAAATTAATTGACTTTACTAGCCAAGTAATATGACTTAAATGGTCAAGTAATTATGATACGGGTTTAAACACAAGGGTGATCCCAATGCCTCTTATCATGTAGTAAATCAAACTACACGAATGTAGTCTCACTAGCGGTCTTGGGATGCATCACTAACGCAAGTTCTAGAATCTAAATGCTACCGGTACACTCATAAGCACTAATAATAAATGCTTTTCCTATCAAATCTAAAGGCGAACCTCACATATTTGGGTGGAAAATTTTTCTGAATAGTACGGTTTTGTGCTAGTCATACAACTCGTATCCATGAGACGCTTGTTAAGGCTAAAGTTTCACTCCTGAATGTTGTAAAAAATTTTAAATTTGGTATCCTATAAGGTATCATCATTTACCCTCCCCTTACACTTAGGATGAACATTGTCCCCAATGTTCAATTAAAGAATGTAAAAGTAAAATAGGTAAAAGAATGAAAGCAAATACTCCCCTGATTCGTTCGGTGTGGATAGTGTGTCAACAAGGTTAGATCTTCCTCCAAGAAAATGAACGTTCAAAGCTTCCCTTCCAGAAATATAAATCATCTTCTTGTCATATATAACCTGTTAAACCTGAGAAAACAAACAAGGCAACCTCACGTAAAATCGGCGGCAATCTATATATACTAACAAGTCCTAGAAAGCAATTTAACATATAATGCTTGTGGAATGAATGTTTACAGATTTCCTGAAGTTTATAAAACTAAAGAATTAACAAAAACTTTAAGACTCCGTTAAAAAAACAAAACTCGCAAAATTTCCAGAATTTTACACATGACGCCGTTAGGAGTTAACTCCTGACGCCGTCAGAAGTAACCTGCAGAAATCTTTACGTTAAGTTTCCGGAAAATTTCTGGAAAAACTTATGTCCTACTTCCTGGAAAATCCTGCAAAACATCATTATGACTCAATATAAGCATTTGACTCTAACAAGTACTAATACACATGTTCATTTAATATTGTGGCGAATCAAGATCAATTTCATTCTTAAAAACAAATTTGGGGTTTCCCCTTACACTTAGCTTTTGCAAAATACCTTTATATTAAGTTAAGACGAAGTTAAACAACAAAATAAAGCATTTTCACAATTTTAGTTTGAAACATGATCTACCAACAATAAAAATAAAGCATGCATATGGAAGCAAATAACAATCAAACAATTAAAAATCACACAAAACATGGGTTGCCTCCCAAGAAGCACTTTTTCTTTATTTACGAGTCTTGTAGCTAGACTCAAGGTCATGGGCAATTACGTGACCTCATCGTTGGTCTCATTCTCTAGGTCATCTCCAATCTTAGTTTTGTATTCTAGACCTAGTTGCAAACATTCCTTAGAGAAACCAAGTATTCTATTCATGACATAATCTACCCCTCTACGTCTATCCTCATCATTCCTATAGTAAACCGCTTGCTTGTGTTCCTTTTCTATGTTTGATAGAAGGCGGTATTGTTCAATCTTATAGGGCATTTGGTAAGCAATCTCATCGTTCTCTTCCTTGAATCTAACTATCCCTAGGGATGGGTCATAACTCATCTTAGAGGCCTCAACAAATGGTTTTCCGAACAATATCTGACTTAGGCAATCATCTATTACCGGACGAATATCCTCTACAATCACAAAGTCGGTAACATAAGTGAAGTTTCCTACAAAGACATGCAATCCTTTCACTCTTCCTACAAAGTTGCTCATCCAATTCGTGTTAGGCATCATCCTACACCCAAGTTGCTTCTTCATTACCCAATTATAATAGGTCCTAGTCATGATATTAATAGGAGACCTAAGATCGATGTAAGCTTTCCACACATGCATATGCCCAATGTTGCATGGTATGTTGATATTAGAGGGATAACCTACTTTAATAAGGGGTGAACCAAGGATGTATGGTGTCTCGGGATCATCAAATAAATCCTTGTGATATTCCCGTTCTTCCTTGGTAGGTAACTTATCAAAGTACTCTTCTACGTTTTCTACTTCCTCTAAATTTTCTTCCTTAATAACCTCAACTTCCTTAATCTCATCCCTAGTCCTGGTTTCTATTCCAACTTCATCTTTGTCACTTTCTTCTATGTTCTTATCTATTGGCTTAATGGTGACAACATTGAAAAAGTGGACGTGTTTGGATGATGAGGAGTCCTTAATTTAGATTCTGCTATTAGTATCCCTAGTGTCTTTCCTAGGTGTAGTTAGCACTTGGTTGTTGAGGGCTTTCAGCAAGTTGTCAATCTTATTGGTCATCTCCGTTTGTTGTTGATTAAATTCGGTTTCAAACTTAGATATGCGAGCTTCTTGAGATGCCATGAACTTGGACATCAATCCTTCAAGATTATTGGTACTACCATAGTTATTAGAAGGATTGTTGTTGAAAGTATGGTTAGAGGGTGGACCGTTTGGTTGGTAACGATTAGGTGGATTGGAAGAATTGTTTTGGGGCATATTCTGGTTTTGTTTCCACCTAAGATTCGGGTGATTTTTCCAAGAAGGGTTGTAGGAATCACCGTAAGGGTTTGGCTCGGGTTTGAAAGTGTACCACTTGTCTCCCGCTTCTTCGGTTCAAGAAGATGCGTAATCCGCAAAAGCTTGTCCGGGGAGTTCCACGCAATCACAAGTGTCATGGGGACCACTACCTAATTCGCATGAAGAAGTGATTTTGTTCACTTGGCTTGGAGGCTTAGGAGCTTCGTAGGATTTCATGAGAAACTTGACTTGGTCCTCAAGTTCCATGATCCTACGGTCGGGAGTGCTAGAATTGTTCGAAGGCAAAGATATTGCCTTGACCGTTTTGTTCAAATCACGGGGTTCATTCCAACTTTCATTGTCATAGAGAGCAAGATCTTCTATGAGTTCCCATGATTCTTCCGCACTTAGATCACGTAGCTTGCCACTGGCCGATTGGTCAATGGTTCGCCTTGTGGAGAGGTTGATATGGTCATAGAAGATTTGGACTTGGAGCCAAAGATCTATGCCATGATGAGGGACTTTTTGGAGTAAGTCCTTGAAACGAGTCCATGCTTCATATAGAGTTTCACCTTGACGTTGTTGGAACATCAAGATATTATTTCTAAGCTTGGTAGTTCTCCCCGGTGGGAAAAATTGAGCAAGGAAACGAGTGGTGAGATCATCCCATGAGGTGATGGATCCCGCGGGTAAACGTTCAAGCCATTGACTAGCTTGATCACGTAGAGAGAATTGGAATAGGCATAATCGGGTCGACTCTCTAGTTGTAACATCAAGGTCTATAGAATCTATGATTTTAAGGAAATCCTTGAGATGTTGATTAGGATCATCGGAACGAAGTCCATGGAATGCACATCCGCTTTGCACCAACCGGATGGTGTCGGATTGCAAGAGGGATACATTGGCTCCTTGAGTGAGCTCAATAGTGTTTTGATAGCCTTGGTGGCTAGGAAGGGAATACTCTCCTAAGGTTCGGGGCCTAAGAGGTTGGTTTGCGAGTGGTGGGTTTTGTGGGTGGTTCTGTTGTGGTGGGTTGATGGGTTCAAAGAGGTTTCCACCTTCCATGATGTCAGATGGTAAAGTGTTGGGATATGAAGTCAAAGTACTGCTATGTCAAAGTATTGCTCGATAGTCAACGTGCTGATCAAAGTCAAAGTACTGCTACTTATTGAAGATTATTCAAAGTACTTCGAAGAACAAGGACTTAAGTGCAATATTGATTAAAGGATTATTATGTAATATTGTATGAATATTCTAGAATTAGTTAGGGATAATTACTTGTCGTTCAAGTAGATAATGTAAACTGACTTAAGGTTATCTATATAAGGAGCCTTATGATGGTGTTATAGATATAAGTTTTAGACAAAGTCATACGAAGTTTTCTAAGAGTCTTAGAGTTTTACAAAAACGATTTTAGAGAGAGTTAGGGATTGTTAGTAAACCTGTAATTAGAGAGGCATGTTTAAGAGTTATTTTAATATTAAAAAAGTTCTTCTTAGCTTTGTGATAGTAGATTTCGCATACTTTACAAAGTAATATCATTGTTTCAATATTAATTGTTTTGAATTATTCACGATTGTTAAAACCTTACATGCTACAAAGTAGTTTGGTCAGAGTATATCAATCCAACATAAAGGTTACGAACAAAGACACGAAGAAAAAGATAGACTAAAGAAAACCTAAAAATAAAAATAAAATCTTACTAGAAAGGAATCTAGCAAGTAGACCTAATAAAAAGAAATCCTATCCTAGACAATAACTATTCCCCGGGCTGCGGCGCCAAAAACTTGATACGTGGGAATCGCACCAGGTTTTACCTCTCAAGGGATCTCGAGAAGCTTACAACCCCCACCAGGCAGTGTACCTGATCGTTGTAGTATAGTATAGTGACAAGTACCGGGGGATTGATCGTTCAACTCAGGAATAGTGTATCTAGGATTAGAAAGCCTAATAAACTAGGTCTAGAGGTGAGGGATGATTCTTTTTGTATTTTTATATTTTATAAAAGCAATTAAAATCTCGGGTTTTGGAAGAGTGGGCGGAATTAGTTGCTAGCCAACTAACCCAAATAACTATAAATGCAATCAAAATAAAATAACAAAAATGAAATGAAACTAATTAAACTAATGTGGTGTAAACAATGATGGGGAAAGTTGTGTTTACTTAGGTTTCATTACTCCCTAGATATCTTTTACAGGTTGATAGCTTGTTACAATTGGATGGATGACGGGTCATATTCCTTAATACTAGTCGTAGGGCCGTGTACAATATTCCCTAACTCTATAGGATCCTACTTCACTCCTATGTCGAGTCGTTAGAAACTCCTAACATGGGATCAATAGAATTCTCCTACGCATTAAATACAACCAAAAATCATAGTACACCTCCGATCATGTTTCTTAAGACATTCAAGCAAGTTACCAATGGAAGTCTGCAAGTTTTCTTAAGCCTAACATCGAATACAATCATCCGTAACAACTATAAACAAACAATCAACCCATAATCAACATCTAGGTTTCACTACATCTAAGCAAACACAAAGGAAATCTAGCCTAGCATGTTAAATTGAAGACAAGCGTAAGATATATTCAAACAACAGATAGACATATTGAATGAATTGAAAGAGTACTTATCTTTAATAGAACATGAAAGATTCAAAGGGTTAAAAACCTTGAAATGCTGGAAAATTCGACCTAGGGTTTTTCCCTCAAAGTTGCACACTAATGAATGAAAATTGGAAAACTATATATAGATTTTACAGGGTGACGGCGTCACGTGTAAAGTTGTGACGCCGTCAACTCGCCGCCATAATAGAAATCGTATTGCCTAGATCTGATTTTGACGCCGTCATGTGTAAATTTCTTCTGGGCCGTCATGTGTAAATGGATCCTGACAGCCTTGGTGACGCCGTCAGGTCCTATAGTTAAAAATCCTCTGGACCGTCACGTGTATCTTCCACATCCACCTCTTTTGTAACTCTTGACTCCGTCATTAAGGAACTTGTGACGCCGTCAGGTACTGTTTCCAGCAAGGAAAATTGAGACTTTGCCGTTTTCTTCACTTTTATGCTCAAAAAATGTCCAAAATGCTTCCTTTTCCAGATTTCTCTCCAAACGTACCTAAAATGACAAAAGGAACGATTTAGGGCAATAATTGATCGAATAATATCGAATTCGGGCTTAAATGACCCCTTAAAAGTGGTTCACTTCTCGCCTCAACACCCTTACGGAACTTTTGGCTACAGACGTATGCCTTTCGGCTTATGTAATGCTCCTGGCACATTCCAAAGGTTCATGATGTCCATATTTTCCGACATGATCGGGAAAACCATGGAGGTGTTTATGGATGACTTCTCAGTCATCGGGGATTCATTCCAGTCTTGTCACTCCTACTTAGAAAAGATGCTAAAACGTTGTGAAGAAACATACTTGTGTCTCAACTGGGAGAAGAGCCATTTTATGGTTAAAGAGGGCATTGTCCTCAGCCATAAAATTTCAAAAAACGGGATCGAGGTTGACAGAGCCAAAGTTGATGTAATAGCTAAATTACCTCATCCCACTACTGTCAAGGGTATTAGGAGCTTTTTGGGTCACACCGGTTTCTATCGTAGGTTTATTCAAGATTTCTCCAAAATCGCCCGGCCTATGACCCATCTCCTCGAGAAGGATGCTCATTTTATCTTCTCACATGAGTGCATCGAAGCTTTTGAAACTTTGAAGAAAAAGCTTATTGAGGCACCGATTCTTGTTGCCCCCGATTGGGACCTACCTTTTGAGCTTATGTGTGATGCTAGTGATTTTGCCATAGGTGCGGTCTTGGGGCAACGAAAAGCAAAATACTTTCAGCCTATACACTACGCAAGCAAAACTATTACCGAGGCTCAGAGTCATTACACCACCACTGAAAAAGAACTATTAGCAGTTGTGTATGCCTTTGAAAAATTCCGGCCGTATTTGATATTGACTAAATGCATAGTGTATACGGATCACTCGGCCTTGAAGTACCTATTTGCAAAACAAGATGAAAGCCGAGACTACTCCGTTGGGTTCTCCTCATGCAAGAATTTGATATCATAATACGTGATAAAAAAGGAGCCGAGAACCTGGCTGCTGATCATCTCTCCCGATTAGAAAACCCTCACTAGGATGTGTCCGAGAAACAGGAAATAAATGAAACATTTCCTCTCGAGACGCTCAATGTGGTTTCTTTTCGTGGTGACTCTTCTACCCCATGGTTTGCCATTTTGCAAACTACCATGCAGGTAACTTCATTGTGAAGGGGATATCTTCCCAACTGAAAACAAATTCTTTAAAGACGTTAAACATTACTTCTGGGATGACCCCTATTTGTTCAAAATCTGTGCCGATCAAATCATCAGGCGATGTGTTTACAGACAGGAAGCCAATGATATTCTCAAGGCTTGCCATGCTGGACCCACTGGGGGACATCATAGTCCAAACTACACGGCTAAAAAGGTGTTTGACTCCGGTTTCTATTGGCCCACAATTTATAAGGATGCTCACGAATTAGTCAAAACTTGTGATGCTTGTCAGCGTCACAGGAATATTTCACAAAAGAACGAAATGCCACAAAATGCCATTCAAGTTTGTGAAATCTTTGACGTCTGGGGCATTGATTTTATGGGGCCATTCCCATCTTCTCGTGGAAACAAGTACATACTCGTGGCTGTTGACTATTTGTCAAAATGGGTTGAGGCGAAAGCCTTACCCACCAACGATGCCCAAGTTGTTGTGAAAATTTTGAAATCCCTCTTTGCTCGTTTTGGAACTCCCTGTGCTATCATTAGTGATCGCGGTACCCACTTTTGCAATGATCAATTCGCAAAAGTCATGCTTAAGTATGGTGTCACTCACCGTATTTCTACCGCGTATCACCCACAAACAAGTGGGCAAGTGGAAGTTTCTAACCGTGGTATAAAACGGATTCTGGAGAGGACCGTAGGTGAAAACCGTGCCTCTTGGTCAGATAAACTAGATGATGCCCTTTGGGCCTTCCGTACAGCTTACAAAACACAAATCGGGTGTACTCCTTACAAGCTTGTATACGGGAAGGCGTGTCATTTACCGATCGAGCTTGAGCACAAAGCCTACTGGGCCTTGAAACATGCTAACTACGACCTTCATAAAGCGGGTGATCACCGTAAAGTTCAACTCGATGAATTAACGGAACTTTGTGATCAAGCCTACAAGAACTCTTTGATGTACAAAGAAAAGACAAAGAAGATCCATGACTCAAAGATTAAGAACCGCGTTTTCAACGTCGGTGACCGAGTCCTTCTTTTCAATTCAAGGCTAAGGATCTTCTCGGGCAAACTAAAAACCCGATGGTCTGGACCATTCACTATTACAAAAGTATACCCATATGGGACTGTTGAGTTATCTCAGCTTAACGCTCCTAACTTCAAAGTGAATAGTCATCATCTGAAACACTATTTTGGAGAGGACATACCATCCATGGTTGTCCCGGATCTCCAAACTTTCCCCACGGACAAATGAATTCGGGGATCGAGTCAAGCTAGTGACTTGGTGAACAAAAATTAGCAAAACATGGGTTTTCACCCATATCTCTGACTTCTTTCTCTTTTCTAACAAACTAGTGTGGGGGAGTTGCCCATGCTGTTGTATATAAAGTAATCCTCAAAAAAAAAAAAGCTATTCCTACACTTGCCCAAATTTCAAATTTTCAAATCCAAGTTTTTCAAAATATCGGCATAATAGCCGGTACTTTGAATATTGAGGGCAATATTCAGTTCTAGTGTGGGGGGGGGGGGGGGGGAATTCTGGCGAATTTGATCATATTTTTACCTTATAAGTGCCATAATACCCCCGTTTTAGCCAAAAAAATTTTTTTTTTTACTGGAAGTGCTTCACACTAAACACAACAAATGGTAATCAGTTCACCATGTCTAATCACATAAGGACTGACTAATCCGAGAGCAAACGGCTCCTGGTAAAGATAACTCAAAACCGTTGATGGCTGACAATTGCCAAAAATTGTATGGGATTCAACTCACCATATCTTTAATCGTGAAGAGTTGGCTAGTCCAGAAGCAAACGGCTTTTGGTAAAGACAAATCAAATCCATTGACAGCTGATGGTTTGCTCAAAATCATATGGTTATCAGTGTACCATAGTTCTTACATTGAACTGAAACATTTGGCTACTCCAGAAGTAATGGCTTTTGGTAAAGAGACTTCAAATCCATTAAGTTTTCATAAAAGATTGCTAGGGACTAGCAATATTTTAGTGTGGGGGATTGATGAGTGTGTAAATAGTCATCATTTTTGTCTCATCTGAACTGCCAAAACATCCAAAAACACTCAAATATGCATCAAAATACTGAAAATATCTCAGGATTGTGTTTTATATGTTTCAGATGCAAAATGATTAAAAACAAATGAAATATGAACAAAGTTTGCATAATTGGCAGTTTCAGTCTCTCAACTTTCAAAACTTGTCAAATCTAGTCCCTTAGCATTTATTTTGGAAGAAAAATCACCAAATGTCCTTTTGGAATCACAAATAAACATATTTAGTCTTTTGGTGTGAAGTTTCATAAAATTACAAGTTTAGTCCCTACACTTTGCAAAATTGACAAAAATGGTCCCTGGGTTGTAAAAACTTTAAAAAAAATCAATTTTGGTCCTTGTGCTACTCATCTTTGGCAGGAATGGTCCTTGGGAGAAAAGTTTGGTGAAATTACATATTTGGTCCCTGGAGTTTACAAAGTTGGCAGATTTAGTCCCTGGGTGTTCAAAAGTGGAAAAAGGGAATTATGGTCCTTTGGTTATTCAAGTATGGCAAGAATGGTCCCTTATATATCTATGGGAGAATGCCAAACTCAGCCCCTAAAAAATCCAAAAATTACAAAATTGGTCCTTGTTGCTAATACCAAATCAAACGGACCCTTTGTATTATTATTACCCAAGATAAACCCAACACCCATCCCAATCCCATAGCCTAGTCCAACACCCATCCAAGCCCAATCCAAGCCCAGTCCACCCCCTTTCTAATACAACACCAGGGTCAAACTTTGACCCCTGGTCAAATACAGTCAACCATCACCACCCCCTTCCCTCTTTTCCCTCTCACTTGCAGTATCCCATCACCTCAGACCCCCACCATCACCATCCCATCACACCACCCCTCCCACCATATATACCTAACAAGACAACTTCATTAAATGCCATGATGAGTGTGTAAATACTCATCATTTTTATCGTATCTGAACTGCCAAAACATCCAAAAACACTTAGAAATGCATCAAAATACAGAAATTATTCCAAAAGTGTGTTTTATATGTTTTAGATGCAAAATGTTTAAAAACAAATGAAAAACGAACAAAGTTTGCATTATTGGCAGTTTCAGTCCCTTAAGTTTCAAACATTGACAAAACTAGTCCCTGAAGTTTTAAAACGAAAGAAAAGTCAACCCAAGGTTTTATGAAGTCAAAAATTACCAAATTTAGTCCTTGGGTGAAAAGTTTGAGAAAATTACACATTAGGCCCCTCAACTTTGGAAAATGACAATTTTGGTCCTCGAGGTTTCAAATTTTGGAAAATTGTATCTTTGGTCGTTATATTATTCACATGTGACATAAATGATCCCTATGGTAAATTTGGGAAAGTTACACAGCAGGTCCCTATATTTTTCAGAATTACATATTTAGTCCTTGTGGTGCTTTGCTAATTAACCAAACGGACCAAGTATTAGTTTTATCCAAATCTAATCCAAATAACTAACACCCAGCCCACACAAACCTTTGGCCCAAAATACCCACCAGCCCACTACCACAAATAAAAACCCAACTCCCGTTTTTTATCCCTTCCCCCGTTGACCCCAGTCAAACCACTCACCCTTGCCTCCACTTCCTTCCTAACTACCTGCAACACCACTGCCATCCTCATCATCACCACCCCCTCCTCTGCCACAATCAACACCCTACACCCTTATCCCTCCAAACACTAAAAACCAAAATCCCACATCCTGCCACAAGCAACACCCCAAGTGGTTATATCTGTTTTCCCGCCAAATGCAATTGAAAGGCCAGGATCCATTCCACTCATCCAAGGGTTGAAAAGTGAAGTGGGAAACCTCCAAGATACCTTTTTGAAGAGTATAAAAGAAGAAAAGGAGAGAAGCAGAAAGGTGTTAATTTTTAGTTAATTAGGTTTTAGATTAGTCAAGTAGAAATAAGGATCTAATTAAAATGTAATTTTATTTTCAAGCTCTGTTAATGTTAAGCTTTCTAGTTAATTTAAAATCTTATGTATTCAGCTTTTCAATTTGTACTCAAGTTTCACAGTTAATGAAAAATTAATGTTTCATGCTTCAACTCTAGTTTATGCCAAATACTTCATTCAAAAGTGATTTAGGTAACTTTAATAGCTCACATAAGATGTCTTATAGTTTAAGGCCAGTCTTTTTAGCAATTTGACTCCACAGCAAGGTGGTTAGGTTCAAAAGTTCAAAAAGTCAACATAAGTCAAATAGGGGCTTATAATGATGCATTTGGGTGTGAAGATGCTAGATTGGTGGTTCATGGTGATGATTAGCCTATCTGAGAGATAGGCTTTGGATTGGATTGCACCCCTATTTCTGTTAGGGGTTGAAATTGGTAAACCTTATTTTCATAATTTTAGTTTTCATTTACATGTTACTGTAGCTACAGCTTATTAAATGCTCATTAGTTCTTATTCTGTCTTCTTATTGCTTATTAAGTACTCCCTCCGTCCCATTTTAATTGTCCGCGGGCCCGAATTTGACCGTAAATATTTTTGTTTGTATTATATAACACTTGATGAAATTTATATCATTGAAAAGTTCGTTTAACGAACTTTTCAATGATATAAATTTCATCAAGTGTTATATAATACAAACAAAAATATTTACGGTCAAATTCGGGCCCGCGGACAATTAAAATGGGACGGAGGGAGTAGTTTACAGGTCATACATTCAAGTTATATTACAAACTGCATTAAGATAGGCTAAAAACAGATTTTTAAGGGGGTGTTTGGTTCAAAAAAATTTGTTGTGTTCTTGTTATTATTTGAGGTAGTAATTGGTTTAAGTATTTCACCCAGGTCCTATTACACTAAGTTATCAAGTCATTTTGGCAGATTCAAAAGCAAAAGTCAATTTCCCTTTCAATTTTTTGTAGCAGCTTCACTGTTGAAGTTTTAGGGAGTCAGTATCTTTGTTTAGTCTCAAAACATTGTTAGATTGCTCAAATTACTTTCATCTAGGAGTAGTAGATCAATATCAATCATCTATGCTCAGCCAAATCTCACAAAAGTCAAATGAATGCAAAATCTTAAAAAGTCAAAGTGTTCATCAGTGTAAAATATCCATTTCTAGTAAGAATTTTCATGCACTCATTATTTGTTCTGAGTATCTGTAATTTTGGATTAATAATCTTTGGTAGCTTGTGTTTCCTAGGCTATTTTTGTTATATTTTTTAGATTTTTCTTATGAGTTTAAATGGTGCTAGAAGTAGACCTGTTGGCATTAGTATTGCCCTGCACCAGGGTACAAGGTTGTTTCAGCCTTTTTCACAAGCTTCCATTAAGCTCTTTAGAAATACTTAGCTTGTGAAATTTGTTGTTTTGGAAGCTTTCAGTTCCTACTGCTTTATCCTTGTGCTTGTCTCTCATTGGTATGCTTACATAGTTGCTTATTTTGGTTCTTAACATAAGCCCACCCAACTGATGTTCATCACATCAATGAGCTATAAGCTCACTTTCATAAGCTCTTTCTGAGCTTATGAGTGAGATTTATCTTGTGTTATTGGGTTTTTGGAAAGCTCAGTGACTGAGCTTATTGGTTCCAAGCTTATTGTGGGCTCAATAGCTTATCAGATATGCTATTTTGGCCTGCAATTTTGTCTGTTTAACCTGTTTGACACAGGTGTGTTGTGATTTGCTTATTTTGGCTTTTCAGCTTATCCAGTATACCTTTCTTGTTTTTTCTGCTTATTCCTAGTTCTTGTCACTTGTTTTCAGCTTATTTTAGCTTTTGTTCAGTTGTGTAGTTTTGTGATAAGTTTTTTTAGTTTCAATAATCACTTATTTGCTTATATAAGCTTACTGTTAAGCTTTTAAGCCCACAAAGAGCTTATTTGTGATTTACAAAAAAGTTGTCTTTGTAAAAAATGTTTATTCTCAGTTGTTAAGTGTGTTTGTTAAGAAAAAAATCAAAAATAAAAAGATTTGCAAAATGTGCCAGGGGTGGGGTTTGAACCCCTGATCTCTTGGGTTGACCAGGTCAAAACCATCACGTGGCCATGTACCATCTGGGCCAGTGATAACTTAGTGTTATTAGTTTCTATAGTTATTTATATAGTAGTACAAGTCAAGATAAGCTTATTTAGCTTATAAGCTGATTTCCAGCTTATTAATAAGCTTTTCCACACTTTTTATATTTTTCCCAGTTTAGTAATAGTATAAACTATTTTTAGAATAAATTTTATAATTTTCACTGTTCATTAAGTATTTTTAGTAATTTAAATTAGTTTTATTAGTTAATATTTAGTAATTAATTAATAATAAATAATTAAAAAGTCAAAAAAATAATTTTCTTTTTTCTAAAATTTTCTTTTATCGTTAGGATCGTAAAAATATTATTTTCACGTCCGTAGGGTTTGCGTAGCATAAATTTCACTTTTTATTTCGCGCACTCGCGTTTATTTTAATTTTAACTCGCGTTTTATTTAAATAACTTTTGCGCTTTTAAATTTAGGTTACGTTTGTAAAAGTAGTTTGTTAAATAAAGAAAAACCAAAAACATAAATAAAGTGATAGCTTCTATTTAAGCCGTTTGGCTTATTTTTCTGCTTATGTATAAGCAAATTCTGATTTTAAGTTTTTAGATTGCGTTTTAAGTTAATTAGGTTTCACGTCATTGTTAATATAGTGTGTTTAAATCATTCTCATTCGTAAATAAGTAGTGTAATCAATCACAACCCCTTTCCCGTCCTGATTCACCCGATCACAGATCCGTTTGATAACCATCACACCTCGTCGGGACATAACGACCCGGGGAAACACTGTACTTCCACGGAGATTTGGTCTGAGACGTTTGACTTAGTTGACCATACACCTGGTCAATTTAGGTTGACCGTTTGGACCCAATCAAATTTTGGCGCCGCTGCCGGGGAGGTGTGCGCGTTATTCTAAACGGTTTTGCGTATTGGTGAATCGGGATATACATCCATTGTATATTTACCACCCTTGTTTATATTATCTTCTTATTTTCCTATAAAAACAAAACCGTTCCCGAAAACATTTTAAAATCAGTTTTCAACGAACACAAAAAAACACAAAAACATTTTCTTTCTTTTTTGTACAAAATGTTTATCCAAAAATCCAAAATATTCACCTTTACCCTCTCACATATTTGATTTTTCATCCCTACCCCTCTATAAACCTTTGATTCTTTCATATGTCGTATCCACACCATTTTGGTTGCCAATGGTGTGGTGGTCCTCATAATGGTGGGAATTGTCCCAGCTATAGTATGGTAGAGTCAGGAGAAGGATCTGTCTATAACCAAGCTCCCTATCCTTACCATGACACATCTGATTCACCCTACCAGCCACCACATCATGAGATACTGACATATCTGTGTGAGTTTTGTGGTGGTCCTCACCAAGGATTTGAGTGTCAAGCCGGAAACACGTTTGTCTATGAACAGTTTTTCGGTGATCCTCAGAACTTTGGTTATGACCAATATCCATACGATTCACCAAACCAGACTCAACAGTTTAACTATTATGAGTACTGTGGTGGTTCACACTACAGTTCTGATTGTCAATCGGGAAACACGCTTGTCTATGAGCAGTTTCCTGATAACAATTATGACTCTAGCACATACAACCCACAGCCACATCAGTTTTACTGTTGTGATTACTGTGGAGGTCCACACTTCAGCTCAGATTGTCAAACAGGGAATCCAATTCCCTGTAACAATCTTGACACATCATATTATAATCAACCTCCACAGTCCCAATTGAGTCAGGCACTCCTTCCAGAAATGCAAAATATGATCAAAATTTTTGATGAACTTAAGGATTTAGTTAAAGACCTTGCCAAAAAAGACACTCATCAAAAATCCATGGAAGAATTGCTAGCTGAAGAGCAGGCTGCTAGACTAAATTCCCAAGATGCCTATGAAAAATCTGTTAAGGAATCCATTGCAAAAGAAAAAGCAGCCAAATCTAGCTCTCAGTTCCGTTTTATCCCTGATGACAGTGATGATGAAGATACACTTGATATTCTTCAATTTTATAAAACTTCATCAAGTTCATCAGTTGATATCCCAGCAGTTGAGACTCCATCTCAAACAACTGCTATCACTCCCGAGGTTCCCACTCACTCTTTGATCATGGGGGACGAGCATCTTGACACTGTTCCTGATAAGGAATCGGACGAATTCATAAAGTCTAGTGTTGAGGACCTTGTCCCAATCCCAAGAGAGTCACGGGGAATTCTTGAGCATATGTGTGATCTTCCTTCCCCTCTTGAGTGTTCAAACGATCATTTTGAGACTTTCTCAGATTTTAATGATGATTGTACATCTCATGGAGACATTGAGTATATTGAGGCATCACTCCCACAGTTTGATGCTGATCCTCTTCTTGAGGAGTTCGCCGATGAACTTACTCACATCAATCCACTTTCATTAGAAAGTGATGATGGTCTCCTCAATTTCGAAGCCGATCTGGGAGAAATTGAAAGTCTCCTATATCATGATCCACCACTCACTTCTTATCCTAACAGTCCAATAGAGAATGTTAATTTCTTTGTTCCCGAAACATTCAATACTACTCTCACCAATCCTCTATTTGAATTCGAATATGAATTCACTTTGATTTCTGATAATCCAAGTATTCGAAATGAGGATTGTGACGAGACTATTCCGGAACATGAATTCACAGATTCACATCTTGTGAATGATTCTCTTCATGAGGAGTTCTCCGGTGAACTCACTCATCATATCATGACTCCTCCGGAGTTTGATAGCCCGGGGAGATGCACTAAATTATGAGAATTTGCAAATTCCCACCATCCCTCCCGGTATGTTTTTGAGCTTAACCCTTGAAATCCAAATTCAGGCTAATGAGCCTGCTCTCGAGGAAGAATATCAAATCATGATTTTCATCATGGTTTTCTTCCTTTTCTTCATCTATAAGGTGACTTCTTCTCTTCTTCACTCCTTCGGGAATTAAGATACCATCTTTGATCCCGGCATTTTCATGTATCATTATCTTGAGCCGAATACTTATCTCATCGGTGTGGAACTTTCACGTGCTTCAAATGTTTGTCCAAACATCTTGAATGAAAGTTCGATGGAGATTCTTTCTTCCACATCATGCTTCCCCAAGGACAAATGAATTCGGGGTCGAGTCAAGCTAGCGACTCGGTAAACAAAAACAGTAGCATGCTTATAGGGTTTTCACCCTAAGTGTGGGGGAATTACCCCTACTGTGGTTACCAATTAAGTGAAAATACAAAATGGTGTTTTCCACATTTAGCTTGTAATGTTGCCCTTTTACGTTCAAAGAGTCGGCATAATAGCCGGGACTTTGAATATTGAGGACAATATTCATTCTAAGTGTGGGGGGGGGGGGGGGGTATTTCGCTATTCTAGCGAATTTTATCACATTTTACTATCTAATACCCCCGTTTTTGGCAAAAATTTTAAAAAAAATTCACTAAAGTTCAAAATTTTTGTGGTTATCAGTCCGCCATGTCTAAACGACAAAAGGATTGGCTAATCCAGGAGCAAACGGCTCTTGGTAAAGATAACTCAAATCCGTTGACGGCTTGCAATTTGCCCAAAATTGTATGGTACCTCAACTCGCCATATCCTAAAAGGCGAATGAGTTGGCTAGCCCGCAAGATTATGGCTTGTGGTAAAGGCAGTGGAAAATCCATAATTGGTAATCAGCTCACCAAGATGTTGACTGTTCCATCAAGAGCTGTCTAGTCCAGAAGCAAACGGCTTTTGGTAAAGACTAATCAAATCCGTTGACAGCTGGTGGTTTGCTCAAAATCACATGGTTATCAAGTGGACCACAGTTCTTACTCGAACTGATACATTTGGCTACTCCGGAAGTAATGGCTTTTGGTAAAGAGTTTCAAATCCATTAAATTTTCTCAAAATATTGCTAGGGACTAGCAATAGTTTAGTGTTGGGGATTGATGGGTGTGTAAATACTCATCATTTTTATCGTATCTGAACTGCCAAAACATCCAAAAACACTCAGAAACGCATCAAAATACAGAAATTATTCCAAAAGTGTGTTTTATATGTTTTAGATGCAAAATGTTTAAAAACAAATGAAAAACGAACAAAGTTTGCATAATTGGCAGTTTCAGTCCCTCAAGTTTCAAACATTGACAAAACTAGTCCCTGAAGTTTTAAAATGAAAGAAAAGTCAACCCAAGGTTTTATGAAGTCAAAAATTACCAAATTTAGTCCTTGGGTGAAAAGTTTGAGAAAATTACACATTAGGCCCCTCAACTTTAGAAAATGACAATTTTGGTCCTCGGGGTTTCAAATTTTGGAAAATTGTATCTTTGGTCGTTATATTATTCACATGTGACATAAATGATCCCTATGGTAAATTTGGGAAAGTTACATAGCAGGTCCCTATATTTTTTAGAATTACATATTTAGTCCTTGTGGTGCTTTGCTAATTAACCAAACGGACCAAGTATTAGTTTTATCCAAATCCAATCCAAATAACTAACACCCAGCCCACACAAACCTTTGGCCCAAAATACCCACCAGCCCACTACCACTAATAAAAACCCAACTCCCGTTTTTTATCCCTTCCCTCGTTGACCCCCAGTCAAACCACTCACCCTTGCCTCCACTTCCCTCCAAACTACCTGCAACACCACTGCCATCCTCATCATCACCACCCCCTCCTCTGCCACACTCAACACCCTACACCCTTATCCCTCCAAACACTAAAAACCAAAATCCCACATCCTGCCA
Organism: Artemisia argyi; assembly: GCA_030686995.1. NCBI lineage: Eukaryota > Viridiplantae > Streptophyta > Magnoliopsida > Asterales > Asteraceae > Artemisia > Artemisia argyi. Next base: position 217,719,714 of record CM060709.1, on the reverse strand, counting down.
CAAGCAACACCCCAAGTGGTTATATCTGTTTTCCCGCCAAATGCAATTGAAAGGCCAGGATCCATTCCACTCATCCAAGGGTTGAAAAGTGAAGTGGGAAACCTCCAAGATACCTTTTTGAAGAGTATAAAAGAAGAAAAGGAGAGAAGCAGAAAGGTGTTAATTTTTAGTTAATTAGGTTTTAGATTAGTCAAGTAGAAATAAGGATCTAATTAAAATGTAATTTTATTTTCAAGCTCTGTTAATGTTAAGCTTTCTAGTTAATTTAAAATATTATGTATTCAGCTTTTCAATTTGTACTCAAGTTTCACAGTTAATGAAAAATTAATGTTTCATGCTTCAACTATAGTTTATGCCAAATACTTCATTCGAAAGTGATTTAGGTAACTTCAATAGCTCACATAAGATGTCTTATAGCTTAAGGCCATTTTTTTAGCAATTTAACTCCACAGCAAGGTGGTTAGGTTCAGAAGTTCAAAAAGTCAACATAAGTCAAATAGGGGCTTATAATGATGCATTTGGGTGTGGAGATGCTAGATTGGTGGTTCATGGTCATGATTATCCAATCTGAGAGATAGGCTTTGGATTGGATTGCACCCCTATTTCAGTTAGGGGTTGAAATTGGTAAACCTTATTTTCATAGTTTTAGTTTTCATTTACATGTTACTGTAGCTACAGCTTATTAAATGCTCATTAGTTCTTATTCTGTCTTCTTATTGCTTATTAAGTAGTTTACAGGTGATACATTCAAGTTATATTACAAACTGCATTAAGATAGGCTAAAAATAGATTTTTAAGGGGGTGTTTGGTTCAAAAAAATTTGCTGTGTTCTTGTTATTATTTGAGGTAGTAATTGGTTTAAGTGTTTCACCCAGGTCCTATTACACTAAGTTATCAAGTCATTTTGGCAGATTCAAAAGCAAAAGTCAATTTCCCTTTCAATTTTTTGTAGCAGCTTCACTGTTGAAGTTTTAGGGAGTCAGTATCTTTGTTTAGTCTCAAAACATTGTTAGATTGCTCAAATTACTTTCATCTAGGAGTAGTAGAGCAATATCAATCATCTATGCTCAGCCAAATCTCACAAAAGTCAAATGAATGCAAAATCTTAAAAAGTCAAAGTGTTCATCAGTGTAAAATATCCATTTCTAGTAAGAATTTTCATGCACTCATTATTTGTTCTGAGTATCTGTAATTTTGGATTTATAATCTTTGGTAGCTTGTGTTTCCTAGGCTATTTTTGTTATATTTTTTAGATTTTTCTTATGAGTTTAAATTGTGCTAGATGTAGACCTGTTGGCATTAGTATTGCCCTACACAAGGGTACAAGGTTGTTTCAGCCTTTTTCATAAGCTTCCATTAAGCTCTTTAGAAATACTTAGCTTGTGAAATTTGTTGTTTTGGAAGCTTTCAGTTCCTACTGCTTTATCCTTGTGCTTGTCTCTCATTGGTATGCTTACATAGTTGCTTATTTTGGTTCCTAACATAAGCCCACCCAACTGATGTTCATCACATCAGTGAGCTATAAGCTCACTTTCATAAGCTCCTTCTGAGCTTATGAGTGAGATTTAGCTTGTGTTATTGGGTTTTTGGAAAGCTCAGTGACTGAGCTTATTGGTTCCAAGCTTATTGTGGGCTCAATAGCTTATCAGATAAGCTATTTTGGCCTGCAATTTTTTCTGTTTAACCTGTTTGAGACAGGTGTGTTGTGATTTGCTTATTTTGGCTTTTCAGCTTATCCAGTATACCTTTCTTGTTTTTTCTGCTTATTCCTAGTTCTTGTCACTTGTTTTCAGCTTATTTTAGCTTTTGTTCAGTTGTGTAGTTTTGTGATAAGTTTTTTTAGTTTCAATAATCACTTATTTGCTTATATAAGCTTACTGTTAAGCTTTTAAGCCCACAGAGAGCTTATTTGTGATTTACAAAAAAGTTGTCTTTGTAAAAAATGTTTATTCTCAGTTGTTAAGTGTGTTTGTTAAGAAAAAAAATCAAAAATAAAAAGATTTGCAAAATGTGCCAGGGGTGGGGTTTGAACCCCTAACCTCTTGGGTTGACCAGGTCAAAACCATCACGTGGCCATGCACCATCTGGGCCAGTGATAACTTAGTGTTATTAGTTTCTATAGTTATTTATATAGTAGTACAAGTCAAGATAAGCTTATTTGGCTTATAAGCTGATTTCCAGCTTATTAATAAGCTTTTTCACACTTTTTATATTTTTCCCAGTTTAGTAATAGTAAAAACTATTTTCAGAATAAATTTTATAATTTTCACTGTTCATTAAGTATTTTTAGTAATTTAAATTAGTTGTATTAGTTAATATTTAGTAATTGATTAATAATAAATAATTAAAAAGTCAAAAAAATAATTTTCTTTTTCTAAAATTTTCTTTTATCGTTAGGATCGTAAAAATATTATTTTCACGTCCGTAGGGTTTGCGTAGCATAAATTTCACTTTTTATTTCGCGCACTCGCGTTTATTTTAATTTTAACTCGCGTTTTATTTAAATAACTTTTGCGTTTTTAAATTTAGGTTACGTTTGTAAAAGTAGTTTGTTAAATAAAAAAAAACCAACAACTTAAATAAAGTGATAGCTTCTATTTAAGCCGTTTGGCTTATTTTTCTGCTTATGTATAAGCAAATTCTGATTTTAAGTTTTTAGATTGCGTTTTAAGTTAATTAGGTTTCACGTCATTGTTAATATAGTGTGTTTAAATCATTCTCATTCGTAAATCAGTAGTGTAATCAATCACAACCCCTTTCCCGTCCTGATTCACCCGATCACAGATTCGTTTGATAACCATCACACCTCGTCGGGACATAACGACCCGGGGAAACACTGTACTTCCACGGAGATTTGGTCTGAGATGTTTGACTTAGTTGACCATTCACCTGGTAAATTTAGGTTGACCGTTTGGACCCAATCATGCCACCACCCCCCTTGCAAGTTATCAGAGCAATTTGCTCCCTTTTCTTTTGGCGTCAAAATGCGTGTATGGCCAGGATTGAATTATACTCATCCAATGATCAAAATTGTTGCTGGGAAAAGACAAAGGCACCCCACAAGTCCATTGAAGTGGCTATAAAAGAGAGAAGAAGCAAAGGAGAAGGTGTATTAGTATTAGCTCATTTAAATTACTGTCGAATTTATAGTTTTTAAATTTCTAGTGTATGTTTAGCCTTTAAGTTGTAACCTAAGTAATCTCAATGTACTCTCAAATCTTTCTAAATTAATGAATTAAGTTTTCTTTTACAAATCAGTGTATGCAAATTTTCCTTCAAAATCATATTGGTACTGTGCATTGTTAGTTGTTGTTGTTCTGGACTCTTAAGCTCACTTAAGCTCCCATAAAGCTTATTTAAAGCTATTAGAAACTCTAAAAATTAGTTTAGTATAAAGAAATAAAAAAATAATAATAATAAGAAAAAAAATCAAAAAAATGGAGATGAATATGGTGATTAAGCTGGAGCAGGGTTGATTTTGGATGGCCCTGGGTATAGAGGTTTGTGGAAACCTATAGGTTTGGTTTGTGGTTCCTTGGTTCTTGATTAAGCTCTGGAATGCACATTGTAAGCTCAAAATTTCATTTCTATATTTCTACTGTAGCATTGCTTGTTTAGTATTAATAATTGCTTCTTTATGCTTCCTAAGTGATTTTTAGTAATATTATTGCATAATCTAATCAGTTAAGATCATTGGTTTACATGATTGCTCATTTCATGAATCTCACAGTCCAAATTTCTCACTTGTGATTTCCTGTGTTTTGCTGTTATTCTTGGCATTTAGGAGTTTGTTTTAGCTTATTGCAGCTATATTTGTGCTTATGCTTTAGTTTTATGGTCTAAAAGTGAACATACCTTTTGAAAATCTCTAAAACAATTTTAAGAGGGGTGTTTGGCTTAAACTGTTTCAAGGTAATCCAAGGTATCTTTGTTGTTGTTATCTGTTTTAACAACTCTCATCAGGTTGCCAAAACTCATATTAGTCATAAAAAGCAAGTTTCAATTGAGCAAAAAGTCAAAACTCTTTTAATTCATCTCACAGTTTCACTATGAGAATTTTAGGTTTCAAACTCACTCATTTCAGTTCATAATCAGATTTTCTAGCCTTAGGATAACTTATTTTAGCTTAAAACATTGTTTTCAGTAACTAGGATCAAATCAAATCTCATAAAAGTCGACAGAGGTGAAAACACAAAAAGTCAAAATTTCTTAAGTGTTCAGAAAACTCATTTCTTGTGGGATTTTTCTAGAATTTTTTGGGTTGAATCAGGACTTGAAATTTTTATAGGTTGAAATCTACCACATAATCTACAAGATTCCACCATCAGCTTAATTTTGTGATTTTTATTGTAGCTTATACAAGTGCTTATTTAGCACTGCAAGGCAAGTATATGCCCTGTCCACAGGGTATTGGTCAAATTTCCAAGTCCCTCTCTGACTTAACATGTGGACCCCACACCCTGTCCTTTGGCTTTTTGAAGAGCTTATCAGCTCTAGTTTCCATAACCAGGCTTAGTTTAGACCTTGGCTTATTGGTAGATAGCTTATTTGAACCATACTTTTAACCTGTCCACACAGCCAAACCTGAGCAATCAGTTTTTTATACTCAAGTACCAAGACTCACTAAGACTTCAATACTAAGCCATAAGCCCAGCTTATTGTCTTATTTTGAAGTTGACCAGGTCAACTTCCTATTTGGACTTCCTTTTACTTCTTGGACCCCACAGAGGTCCAAAATCCCTTACTTCAGGCCTGTTTTGGTCTTTTGTTTGCTTAAGTGCTTATTTGGTTGTAACAGCTTATTCCTGTGCTTATTTTGATTATATTTGTCTCATTCCTAGTGTGTATCATCTATTTTTGCTTATGTGATCATTTGGTGGCTTAAATTAGCTTTTTCAAACAAATACAAGTCCTAATAAGCTAAAAATCAAACTGTTAAGCACTTGGGGGTGCACTGATGACGTATAGTCCATATTCGGGTCACAAACCCGATTAATGAACATTACTAATGCCCAATCCCACCACGAGTGGGCTATCATAACAATGAATTGGGCCACCATGCTAACGGTTTGGGCTCACGAAAGCCCAAACCCAAATAAAGTATTTATGGTCTAGATAAGGATCTCTTATTTATGGGATAAAGATCTGTGGATCGGATAGGCATTATACGCCGAAGAGTAAGGAACACGTATCCAATAAGGATGTCGTACCTATATAAAGAATATCATAACTCTCGTTAAAGGTACGATTTTACAACCCCTAACTCTTATATACAACCCTAAAACTGATTACTTACTCTCACGCCGGAGGATAATCGTGGGAGACAATCTCACGATAAGCCTAACGGTGTTTGTTTGCTTTCTTAGTGCACATGTCTCAAGCATTAAGATCTGATTGGTATGAGAACAGGAACCCAAATAAGGAACGCCCAACTTTTGTATCAACAAGTGGCGCCATCCGTGGGACCCTACACTAAGAACTAGAATGACGAAACACAAAAACTCAAGCCAGCGGACTCCGCAGTTAGAAAAAACACGTAGTGACCCCCAGAGGAGGAACCATCAAGATCCGACCTCTAGGCAGGCCTCTAGAACAACCAATGCGCCTGGTCACCAAGAATCGGGCCCAACCCTAATTCTCCCAACGGTAGAATTGCCTACAGGGACTACCCAGACCACCACAGCGGTTCCAATCACTGAAGAACTTCAGCGCACTCTCTTCAATACTCCCCATCAAACGGCACCCATTGTGGACAACACTGTGCCGTCAGGCGCGCCTAATCGAGATAGAGGACCTAATGCGGAAGCTGACATCGTTGCGCTGGAAGAGGACGCGCCTGAGTTAACGCTAAGTAATTTTGTATCTCAAAATTACGAAACTTTAACTAATCTCATGCAAGAGGAGGCAAGGAGAAGGTCAAGTCAGAGCCTACAAGCCCGGCTTAACTTTAACCCAGAAACATCCCCATTGCGCTACCAGGAGCGCGAAAACAATGAGAGGTGTATCAATGTCCACGCTAGACTTGGTACAGCATCTGATTCACAATACTCGGAGGAATACAAAGACAATGACAGGCGTACCAATGTCCACGCTAGACCTTGTAATCGCAGGATGCAAGATAGACTTGGACGGCAACGCTCACCGAGCGAGAGCTCTTCAAGGTCTAGAAGCAGAAGAATTCATGATAGACTGGGGAGACGAATTTCCCCAAGTGAAAGCCCCTCAAGCTCGGACTCTGAGGAAAAACGGCGCAAGCGCCGCAAAAGGGGCAATTCTTCTTCAAGCGACTCCTCGGACAACGAGGACAAAGAGACAGGACACTGGAAGTCCAGGGGAAGACATCGCGAAGAAGAAGATGTAGATATATCTCTTCCTTGGCGCCGCCAAAAGGTTGATGCATTCACGTGACGCATCAGTGATTATTCGGATAACAAGAGAAGGCGCATGCCCACCAATGTTAAAACATATGACGGAATGGGTGATCCTGATGACCACCTAAAAATTTTCGAATCAGCTGCTACTATCGAAAATTGGCCACAACCTGTGTGGTGCCATATGTTTAACTCCACACTAGTAGGGAATGCGCAAACCTGGTTTAGCAAGCTTCCACGAAGAAGCATAAACGGGTTTGAAGAGTTGCGAAGAGCATTCTGTTTAAACTTCACTTAAAGAAAGAAGTGCGCTAAGAACCCTGTTGAACTAGCCAGAGTAAAACAGCGCCAAGGGGAATCCACAAGCACTTACATGGAGCGCTACAAGGATGAATGCATACAAGTCAAGGCGTGCCCCGAAGTGCTAAAGATCTCAGGGTTCATGAATGGGATCAATAACCCAGAGCTAATAAGGAGACTGAATGATAAGGTACCTCAAACCTTTGATGAACTGACGAAGCGCACTAGATCCTTTATCCAAGGAGAAGCAGCTGCTGTGGATAGAAAAAAAGGTTACTCAACTTATAGGCCACAAGAACAGCCTAGGAAACAATCCAATGACCAGAGTAGCAACCGCAGCAGAAACTACCGCAATCAAGGAAGTGGACGGGATAACGACAAGTACACTCCACTCACGAAAACCCCAAGGGAGATATTCGCGGCAGAAGGAGCAAACTTCCCAAAACCCCCACCAATGTGTACCCCAGAAGATAGACATGTAGGAGGTGGATACTGCGAATACCATGGACAAAAGGGTTACACTACCAATGAATGCGTCCAGCTGCGCCAACTAATCGACAAATTAGTAAAGGAAGGAAAAATGGATCACCTCGTTAAGAACATTAAAGAGGGAAAAGATAGACATGAGAATGGGGGCAAAAAAGAGACACCCAAAGACAAGGCGGATACAATCTACATGATACAATCATGGCAGCGAAAGACAAAACAGAAAGTCAGCCAAAAGTTTTCCCACGGGAACAAAATCTCTTTCCCCACTCTGACTGCGGATAACGCAGTAGTGGAACCGCTCACTATTGAAATACACACGGGGGGTCACGATATCCACCGCATGTATGTTGATGGAGGAGCATCCGCAGATATTATGTACGAACATTGTTTCAAGAGGCTGCAAACTGAGATACGGAGTCCGTTAATACCGGCCACGACGTCGCTTACTGGCTTCACAGGAGAGAAGATATGACCCATGGGACAACTACTCCTACTGGTGGTCATTAGTAATGAGCAACATTCTACATCACCCTGGATGAATTTTATGATAATCAGGTCTCCCTCGCCATACAATGGCATTATTGGAAGACCAGGAATATCAGCTATGCGCGCGGTACCATCCACAGCACACGGGATGCTTAAATTACCAGTAGAAGGAGGAATTGTTACCCTCTACAACGCCACTGTATTACCTAAGGAATGCAACATGGTGACAAATGAGACCCCGTGCGCCCCAGAGCAACACAAAGAAAA